>JABCMJ010040696.1:0-10920 GCA_014822125.1 Arbutus unedo | reverse complement strand
AAATAATATTATTTTAACATATAAAATATTTTACTGTGCGTAAGATCTCAAGTCCGCAAAGAAGATGGAATGATATCCATTTTCACGGCGGAGATGCTGTCATTCAATCCGTCCGTATTCTGTTCAAGAGAGAAAAAAAATGTGCCTGTGGTTTAGGTGGTTCTAGAACATGGACACGTGTTCCTGATCCCCTGTCTATCACACATTAGCGTGAGTTCCAAACCTATGTGTGTGAAATCCATGCGACAGTATAATAAAACTTGAAATGTGATGTGACGATGCGTCAGAATCACTAATTAGTTACGATATCAAAAAAGAAAATTAATTTTTTTAAATTTAAAATTATAAATTATAATTCACTTAAATTTGTGAAATTACTTTTTCAAATTTAAAATTAAAAGTTATTAATTTTGAATTCAAAGAAACTTCTAATTTTCTTTCTCTGGTATCTTAGTGTTTTCCAATAGTAATTACTCCTAACAATGACACATGAAAAATTATGTAGTCTTATCTTCTTCCTTTTGAGTGTTTGTGATGGTATCATCATGATAGATCGGTTCTAAATTTTTTGGGATCAAAGCAAGTTATTATGATAAGATCTTTAAGTAGTTTTATCTAAAAAGTATGGCAGGACAACTTCCGAATGATATTATTGTGGAAGTTAAAAAAAATAAATAAATGTTTTGATGCTTCACATTTGAATGGTTCAGTTTAAAACTTACTATAGGAATTTCAGTTATTTTATTTTTCCATTCATCTTCAATACTTGGGATAAAAAGCCATCAAATTGGAGAATTAAGCCAAATAATAAAGTTTTGGGGCTTAATTTTGTATTTGTAGTGTGTATTTTTTTTTTTTTTACAAGTATGGTTCATTGTTCCACTTGTATAATTATTGTATTTGAAAAAAAGGGAACTAACCTAACTTGTAATAATCACGAGCATATCAACAAAATACGTAAAAAGTAAGACACATGATATACGTAGAAAACTCCTATAATGGGTAAAAATCACGGGAAAAAATCAAATAACTATAATAAATATTGTGCGATTACAAATCAATTTATACTCACAACTACGACTCTTTACAGTTGATCCAAAATTATTTTGTTGAATTCTCGTTCACCGCAGCAAGTGACCGCTTGCTTGTCTTGAATTCACAAGCCTTTTGAAAAACTCAGAACAATTGATTAAAACGAATTGAAACATTCGACAACGTTGAAAGCATCACCATAAACTTCTTGATCACAGGGACACAACAAAGGGCATAGTCATCAAAATACTAGAACTATTTGCTACCGTAAATCGCTGCCTCTTCAATCTCTATCGTGGTGCATAACCTCTTAGAAATCTTAAAAAATTATGTCAAAAAGTTAACAAAATTTTAAAAAAATAAAAAATGCATCAAATAGAGTATGTTTAGTTTATTTTTTGTTTCTAGTAATTGTTTTAACTTTTAAATATAATTTTATATTTTTAAGATTGCTTTGGTCAAAGACGAACTAACTATTTATTAAAAAATTGATGAAAAATAACAAATATAAAAAAAATAATTAAAAAAATATAGTTACTGTAGATCAAATATAAAACAGTAGAGTAAAACTCAATGCCTCTAAAATTTTTGAAGTCGGTGGAATTAAACCCTTTCAGGTGGGGGTTAAAATAGAAAAAATAAAAACAAATAAAAAACGTAAACAATTTTTTGTTTTTCACTTTTAACTTTTTACCGGGGGTAGAGGAGAGAGAGAGAGAGAGAGAGAGAGAGAGAGAGTAGGGACTTGTTTTTCAAATCAGTACACCATTTTTTCAAATCAGTACACCATTTATACTCATGGTTTTTTACCCCTAGCAAATTCCGCCCAACTATTGGCGGAACCATTAAAAAACCGGAGGCCTGGACCCCCCGAAGTTGTTTTTTAAAAAATTTTAAAATCTATGTATAAATTTTTAATTGTTTTAAAAAATTACATTTCAACCCCTAAAATTACATTCAACTCCCTCTTTTTCTTAAAAATCTTCTCTCTGATTCCGCCCTCCATATGCCAAATTTACTAATAGATTCAATGAACCCGGACGCGCATATGGTCAAATGAACTAAGGGCATTCCGGTCCTTCTGCAAGTATAAATGCGTTCGGATCCAGTATTCCTGAATTTATAGTTGCCTGTCGTGTGGCCACTAAGCGCAGGATTTGGACGAGAGAGAGAGAGAGAGAGAGCAGGGATAGCCGTAGCAATGGGGTCGACGGTCAAGGTAATCTTTTAAGCTTCCCCAAATATTGAATTAGGGTTTCTATTTTGCTTTTTTACAATCGTAATCGGATTCTCGAATTGGATAGTTTTGATACAGTTATTCTTCTTATGTATGCTCGTTTATCAATTTGTATTGGTTGATTGTCAATTCAACTGATTTAGGCATTTTCTGGTAATATTGAGAGGCTTTTGGATTGCAGTGATTTCTTTTACGATGATGTACTTTTATGATTGATAGAACATGCTAGCTAGTCGGCCTTTGCTTGTTGTAAAAGATGAAACAAACTTCTCGATTCTAACTCTTTGGGAGCTCTTTGAAAGCTCGTTCAAGGTTGAATGGTTACATAATCGAGCTAATTTTGCACATATTTCGATGTTTATTGTTTTTTTTCTTTATCACGACTTGAACTCAGCGTTAAGGTTATATTATATAGAAAATACAAGGTACTCGAGCTTGAATTTTGTTTGGGTCATTAAGTGCTCGTCTAAGTCGCTGTATAAATAAGCTTATTTAAGCATTTGAAACGGCTTGGTTAGTTTCCCGCCGTAGTTTTTGGATCTGGGCAGAAATTTTATATGTTCTTTGTTATGCTGAAACCGTGTTTTGTCTGTGAGTAATTTCCCGTCTGTTTGGCATATACTATAATCATCTACTTTTTATGGTTTTGTTTGTTTTATTTAATTAAGAAGTAAGACATGCCCCCACCTGGACTTAAATCGTGCACCTGTTTCTTAAAAAATGAGCAGTGGGGGAGCCGGATTTTACGCCAGTAAGGGCAAACAATAAACTCAATAGAAAACGCTAATGTAGATCTAGCATTACTCATTGATACTGTTTACTTTATACGTTTAACCACGACGTGTTTTCTTTTTGAAAGGTTTGTGTGGTAGTTTTATTGCCATTGCTAGTGATGATGTCTCTCTTTGTATGGTAACTGCCATGTTATAGCTCAGACCATTGGTCACCTATTTTGGATGGTACCATGTAATTCTCATATATTATCAGTTGCGAAAGGGGAAGAGAGTGGGCCGAAGAGACAGAGAATAAGCGTAAAAATCGGTGTTTCAGTTGTATTTGTACAAGGGGAATTCTGCATTCATATAATGTTTTGATGGGGAAAATTGTCAGATTTTTAGGATATGAGGGATTAAAGTTAAAATTTTGAAATCCCAGTGGGGTCACCCTTCCCCAACTCGCCCATGATTAACTCTGTCAGTAAGGATAAGTATATCAATTGAGACATTTGAGGTATTCGGCAGTCTTATAATGTTTTAATTCTGCAAATTTTTTGTAGATTGTTTTTTAGGTACTCTTTACTACGATTGGATGAAAAAACTCTTTAACAGATTGTGGAGGCTTTTTTTTAAAGAGGGATATTGGTTGATGATGCATGAACCGTTCTCCGTATCCAATCAATTATATTGAGCACACGTTGTTGAACTATTGAAAATCAATGCTCTTTTTGCTGTCTTTACACCACATATGTAGTGAGAAATGAGAACTCAAAAGCTTTTTTCAGCAGAATTCAGCTGAATTATTTTTGCACCCAGAACCATTCTATGGTAGTCATACCTAGCTGTTCATTCTGTAAACTGTTGCCGAATGTGGTCCAGTTGAGATTGCATTCTTGGAATCTTCAAAGTTTCACATTACGAAGAAAAATTAAGACAGGCTGTCCAATATCACTCTGACATTTAGTCATCAGTTTGGAACCCAATTCCGAGTATTATAAAGGCCATTGCCTATTTTTCTAAGTCAAATTCTTGTTGGTAAAGCTTCATGTTGTTAAATAGCATGAGAGTAAATTCACAATGGCTTGTCTTTACAGGATGATAAGTACTTCCGTGCCATTTCTCTGATTTTTTCATAAAAAGCAGACTTTTTATTCTTTAACATAGAAAATACGCCCTGAGGCATAGTTATGATTTATTAGATGATATTGGTCTGTAGGATACTTGTAGCCGATGGCTCTACGTTAGTAGTAAGTCAGAGGCATATGCAATTGACTGTAAAATGCTACTTGTTTATACACCAGAGAAATAAAGGTGATCAAAAAAGAGTTATTGCTGGCCAAACTTAAAAAGCAATGCCATATTCATTAGTTACTATTTGTTTGCATAATGGATGGAACATGTCATCAGTATAAAGGACTTCAATTTGATTATGATCGTCCCAAAGTCCTTATGAAAATTTGTCAAACCCAAGGACTTCATCAGAGTGTGAAGAAATCAAGGGTTTTCCATTTTGAAACGGCAGGATCCTTGCTATCGAGTCTCGACTTATGGCATTGTTGTCTGTCGATTTCATAGTTATTGCATTTCTCATTGTCTAAAAGGAAATATAAGGTAGAAAAGGGAAAAGGATATTGCTGAGTCATGTTGCTCTCCAAATTTATTTTTACTGCAGGATGAGAGGGAGGAAGTCATAGAGGCATGGTACATGGATGATAGCCATGATGACCAGAGACTCCCTCATCACCGGGAACCTAAGGAATATGTCTCTCTAGACAAGCTTTCTGGTACGATGTTCAAAATCAGTATCCTTAAATCATCAAACCTACAAAATCTTTAGCATACACCTAATGAACTGTCATGTTTACATTGCAGAACTTGGAGTACTCAGCTGGCGGTTGGATGCTGATAACTATGAAACAGATGAGGAATTGAAGAAAATTCGTGCAGATCGTGGATATTCCTACGTGGTTTGTGAGGAAGCTTTCATATTTTATTTCATTTCTCTGCGTTTTAACAGAACAGCTAATCTTATCTTAAATTTGCTTTTTAAAAATAAACAAAGGGAAAAAGAACAGAAATATTTTTTTATGTTGGACAGGATTTTTCCACCTTGGTGTAGACATATTGCCAGGCTTGTCACGGGCTGTTAGATCAATATTTTAGATATTTTTTATATTTCAGGACCTTATAGAGGTTTGCCCAGAAAAGCTACCAAATTATGAGGAGAAAATCAAGAACTTTTTTGAAGAACATCTTCATACAGATGAAGAGATCCGCTACTGTCTTGCAGGAAGTGGTAAGAATAGTTGATATATGAATCGAATTTTTACATCCAGTCTACTAACTTTTGACACTGGTGAAGGATATTTTGATGTGAGGGATCACAATGATGCTTGGATCCGTGTCTGGCTAAAAAAGGGGGGAATGATCGTTCTGCCTGCTGGAATTTATCACCGCTTTACGCTTGATACAAACAACTATATAAAGGTATGTTCATGCACACGTCTGGCAGGTTTGCGTGATTGTATGGTGGAGGAGGAAAGGGTTAAACTTCCTTCTCACTTGAGATGCTTGTCTGATTTTGTTGGGTATGTGAATAATCAATTAGGTTTTGATATTTGCTTTGTTTTCCCATCTTGCATGAATTACATGTACTTTGTTTCTCCCCCTTGCTGTAGTTTACCTGTTTTCTACATTATTTACACACACAAACACACATTGTGTGCTCGTGTGTATGTGAATACCTGCATCACATAGACACACAGTGTTAGGCTTCTTGCTTAAGGGGCCTGATATTTTTTTGATTGTTTATGTGATGGGTGAGTTATTATCATGCATATCTAGCAACATGTGATGCTATGGTAGTGGCATACCCATAATACAAGCAGTCTGGTTTCATACATTAATTGTCGTTTCATGATGTCCTGTTTCAGTCTTCACTAATAAAAGAATCTAGACTGCGGAAAGGTTGTAAGGATACGACAACCTAAGAAGCACCGACACTTGAAAGAAGGTGGTGTGTCGTGTGTCAGACACGCACGCTTCTCCCATACTCTTTTTTTCGTGTCCATAAGTAGGAAGTAAAAATCTTTATCCGGACGCATTTATTTACACTGTTTTGCACCGCATCTGACACTTATTTGGTGTCTATGACTAAAATAAATATGTGATCGGCACTTCTTGGACACTTTTTAGCACGTGAGTATCAAAAGTTTGGCATACAATAACCATAAAAGTTGGAATAATAATAGTTGTTACAACTAATCATATTCAAGTTCACTTAAAATTCGTAGAGAATTTTTCTTTTCAGAATTTCTTGAGGATTCGTGACCCTGCCCGTGCCTTATTTTCTTACGAATTTCTTGAGTCTCGTATCAATCTAGATTCTTCATAACTTGTTGAATCTTACATGTTATGAAATTTTTATTTCCATCGTTCAATAAAAGATCTATTATAATGTGGTATGTAAACTTGTTATATATATGGATAATATATTTGGTTATGTAAACTTGTTTGTGTCTGTGTCCTACATTTTACAAACATAACGTTTACGTGTAGTGTCATATACATGTCGCGTATCGTATCCGTATCTGTGCTTCTTAGATGACACAAAGTAAGATTTATGCTCCTATAGTCCTTGGTGCATTACGGATTCATATGGCTTGGCTTGGCGATCTCATTATTGATTACGAAAGTGTGAATTTTAAGTTGGTATGATTCTCTTACTTTTAGCCTTCACACACAATCAAGAGGAAAGCAAAGGACAGATGTCACAGATCCATAACAGAACTTGTTATGTGCATACGTACACACTTCCATATAGAATCTTGCTAGGGATGTCAATAAGCAAATAAAATGCTGAAACAATGCACTTTTGGGTACATTTTCACATCCTTCTACATATTGCAACACACTTTTGAATCTCAACAACAGCTCAATGGCTGGTTTGTAGCAGTTTCCTATAATATACCCTTTGCCTTGTCCTTGCTTCTTGGTTTCAAGATTAGGAGAATATTATGCTTTGTGCATCACATCGTTGAAGCTGGTCTTACATCCAGGTCCATGTCCGTGAAACATTACTTGTTATTGGATGTATGACCACTTCAACTCTATAACTTGTTCATCTATACATGTGTTTTACTTGCTCATCAAAGACAAACTATTTTAGCCCTTGGGACTGATGCTGTCTAGGTTACTTGGTTTTGGAACTTTGTTATTTTTTGAAGTTAACATCATTCTGTCACCAATGAGTATCTTGTGACTACCCAAAGTAATCAGTTGCTCAATTACAGTAGTTGCGACATAAGACTCTTGAGAATGAAATAGGCTGCATCGACATTCACTGCATTCATTGGGGCTAATCTTCTATGGTAAATGTCTTGATATACATTCATCCCACTATTAGAATTGCCTGACTAAAGACGAGTTTAAAAGAGACTCCAGCTCCTCTTTAGTTCCAAAAGGACTGGACCATGTTGTTGGGTCCATTGGGGATTCTTTCCGAGCCGGGCCGACTTAGACGATCGTGAACCGTTTCATTTCTACAGCTCAACGAAAACATGAATTATGTCAAAAATCATATTGATCAGCATCAATCTAATACATGATAGCAACACATATCTTGAGATGAAGGTGTTTGATCCAGTTTGTCAATCTTCTCAAGATAGATGTATTCCAAATTTACGGCAAGATTGATGTTCTTGACGAGCTTTAAAAAACGAACTGTTTTCATTATTCACGTGGGCCTAGAGAGAGCACACAAACGACCAACTGCACTCACGATGATCTAGTTCTTTGGGACCGGATAGGATCCATTTGTTTGAAGATTTCCATTTGAAAAGAAAGTTGTTTCATATTAAACTTTTGAATCTGTAGGCAATGCGACTTTTTATTGGTGATCCAATTTGGACTCCTTTCAATCGTCCTCATGATCATCTGCCTGCAAGGTTATATCTGGACTTCTCTTTGTTTTCTGAGTTCTCTTTTTTTTTTTTCCTGATAATAATTCTGCATTTTAAATCCTTTATTTTTTGTCATTTGCAGGAAGGAATATCTCGAAACCTTTGTGCATAAGGATGCTGCCAGCCCCGCTGTCGACGCCGCAGCTTGAAATCCAAAATCCTGGTTCTGTTTTGAGATACCCATGTGGCTTCTTGTCAAACTATAAGAATAAAGAGTTCAAAAAATAGTAACATATAGTTTGGTACTATGATGATTATACATTAGCCTGTCGAATTGTATGCTCATGTTCACGAAATACTTAGTTTGTGCGGGTCTTAAATGGATGAGTTTGATGGGTTGTAAAATAGTGTTGTATTGACTGGTTTCAATAAGTTAAACCATTATTAGTTATATCAAATCTGGCCTATTTTAGAGTGATTCTCAACTTGTTTATTAATTTAAATATAAATTATAATAAACATATTATCAAATGTATATCTACATGTGAAGAATATATGGTGATGAGTTGATAAATTTTGGTGGCCCCCCATCTCCTCTTCCCTCCCACATTTGTACATGAATAATTTAAAAAGAATAATTTAGTCCCAAAAAGAGGCTAATTCAATTTGGATGTGTTGCAGATTCGTAGAGAGGAGTCAGATGTGCTGTGCAATAAACATTTGTCGTGCAGTAAAATGTCATTTTGATACAAAAATATTGTCCGAACAGTGATTTAATTGTCTAAATAATATTTTGTCAGTCAAACGGTATTATTTTAATAAATAATATATTTTTATTATGTTATGCATTGTACACAGCAGTTCAAAGTCGGTTGTAAACAGGTTTTTCAAGTCTAAACCATGCTTTTGAAATTGTCGATGACTGGTCTCCCTTTCTAATCTCGTAATCTGCATCCATCTTGAAGCTTCTAATAAACTATTATTTTAGTACTCCCCACTAATCATGATTGGTGTAATCTCCTTTAATTAGTATTTACTTTGAATATTGCACTTTGTCTAAATGTAACACTTCTTTGGCAATTTTTTTTCACAGCGGAGATTCTACCGTTTTTGAGATTATTCTTAATTTAATATTGATTAATTTTTTAAAATTTTAAAATTAAAAATAGGACAAATTTTCAATGGCTTATAGTGATTGATTTTGGTAGAATTCAATCTGATGACCTTAAGTGGACAAACTCTTTAGTCACCTTTTTACCTTTGGCTGGATTTGGCCTGATTTGATTATTTAATTAGTGTTTCGTTTTTATTTGAAATTTTTTTGCATTTTTTTTGTCTTTCGTCATTTTTTTGTAGATTATTCGTTCGTCTCGACGAGAGGTTTCAGAAAAGTTATAAATAATGAACCAAATTTGAAAAAAATTCAGAAAAGACAAAAATAATTCAAAAACAAGATTTTTTGTGCTTATTCGTCGTCTTTAGTGACTTTTTTTACCTTTTGAATATAATTTTATATTTTTTAGATTCGTCTTATCGAGACAGATTAATAATCTACAAAAAATTAAAACCAAAACAACAAATGCGAAAAAAATTTGAATAAAAGCAAAAGGCCAAATTGGGCCACAACATTTTACTAATCTAATTCTGAAAATGCTTGGGATTAATTATTTGGTAATTTCAAAGTATTTTGCGACGCCGACTATGTACCACTCTCGATTAATGCATTAGTGTAACTTGCACAATATAAGTAATTATTGATGTTTCATATATACAAAATTTAACCGTACAATTAATTGCTATAATACTCTAAAAGTGTTAATTTAATTGCTCATGATTTTGTCGATACTATTTAGAGCATTTCAAATAGTAACACAGAGACAAAATTAATTGACTGTACCATGTAAATAGTACTCTAAAAAATGTCCTATAATACTCTTAAGGTCAATTATATTCTAAATTTCAGAGCAATTCTCCTCAATGTATATATAACCATAATGTCTGAGAGGAAATTATCCTTTATATTATTCCAAAGTCTCGTTTTGATAATTTACTTTCATGACAAAAAAAGTTTAAAAATATCAAATTCACATACACACAAAAAAAAACGGCGGGGTCGGGCTGCCGCCCCTTGCCTCATTACACTTCCGCCGCTGCAAAAGCCAAATTGATAGGTTTTTTACTTGCAAATGGACGAGGTTCGCATTTTGTCTCTGTAAGTTGAGAAAAAAGGAGGCTAGGTGGGAAAAAAAATTGTACAATGAGAAAGCAAGGAGGTTAATCTCTTTAAAATATACAACGTAGATTCTGACAATGCAATGGAATTAGACTCTCATGTTGATTTGAATTAATTTACAAAAACTTTTTGAACGCTATGCTAAAATGTGTAGAAAGATACATCAATGACCAATTCACATGGTATCATTTGAGAAGATAATGTACGAGTAATTATTCAATGCATTGATAGTGCTGCAGGCCTCTTACAATCACACATTTATATAAAATTTATACTACCTAAGTTTGAATTACGCGTTAATAATGTGTGATGATGAAAGTAATTTTTCCAAATAAAGGGAGGACAAGGGTAATGAAACACAAAATAAGTACAACTTAAGGCCAAATATAGTAACCCTGGTGTCCCCACCAAGTTTATTGCACATGATATTACCCAATAAAGTAGCTCTAGATTTTACTTTCCCAAAAAGAGATTCCTGCATTTCATTATTTGTCATATGGTGGGTGACAAAAATTTCAAGTGATTTTTAATCAAGCAAACAACAAATGTGACCTATCATGGAAGCGTGTCCCAATCAAAACTGTCCACCTGTCATATATATGCTCTCACCACCTTCTTCAAAATAATTATATGCAATGACAGTCTATGATCATCACTTCATTGGATACTTAACTAAAAAGCTGTTGAAGATCTATTGGGTATTGCATTAAATAATAACAAAGATAATCTTCTCTCAAGAATTACTTTTTCCTTCCCAACTAGAGATGTTCCATCCACAAAGTTCTATAGTTTTAACTATTA
>JABCMJ010040680.1:0-12841 GCA_014822125.1 Arbutus unedo | reverse complement strand
CTCTCTCTCTCTCTCTCTCTCTGCTATATATATATAGCTTTGCAGTTGCATGACAAGGAAAATCTCAAGGAACTTGGGTTGAGGCCATCAACAAGGTATACCTTTCAAAGAGCCCACGGGAGAAAATGATGAAAGTAGCCAACTCATAGTATATGGAATGACTGGTTGCCAAGTTACAGGTATGGTCAGCATGATAAGGTGTACTAATTACTATAACCCCAAGCATACTATCCTGAAGAAAACAACCGTAGTGCTTGACCAAGCAATTCGTGAAGCAAGAAACCCAAGAAAGATATAGACAAATAGACCCCAAAAGAGCACAAACAAATTGTCACGGACTTTTAGGAAAGCACGCCTATTACAAATATAAATAGGAAGTAGATTACAAACTAGCATATATGACAAGAAATCGAGTTCTGTGCACAAACCTGAAAGATATCTCTTGTTATTGCATAATCCACGGCATCCTCTACTTCGCCAGCTTGTGAAATTTTCCGCCTTAAACCGTCAACCCTAGTCAGGAATATATCCAGGTACTGAAAGAACAAGTTGCAATGTCACATTAGAACCACACTTGCTTCCAGCACTGAGATTCAACAGTATTTTGTGGGGGAAAAAATAAGGCCAAGACATCTCTTCAACAGGTGAAGTAACTTCAGAAGAAATCCACAGTTCAGCATAAAACTACATCACAAATAATATGAGAGAAGAAACAGAGAGAGACAGAAGGTAGAAGAGAGACAAAGAAGAGAAACAACCGGAAGAGAAGAGAAGATGCGAGAGACAGGGAGGGAAGGAGAGCAAACTTCTCTGGTATTCAAATTCTATTGTGTTGGAATTAGAATATGGAAATAGTAAATTAGGATCCTTGATTTGTAGATCACGGGTCATAAGGCTTTAGTTTTGCCCTACTTGTTTTGGCCTTGAATTTGTTTTCTTATTCTTGTCACCTACTTTGGTGGTATAAATACATGGCTTTTCCTTTTTGAAGTTAAGCCAACTATACAGAGAATACTGATTTCTTCTTGTTGATCTCCAAAACATTACGCCGTCCTTCCCATAAGAGGCCATTTTACAGGCCTTAATCAAAACCCTAGTAACAACTGGTTACTATGTAAAATAGATACGATATAACACTCAATCATCATGTATGGTAACAACTTAAGCTCTAAAACTTAAAAAAAAAGAAAAAAATACACCCAACCAAAAGAGACCGTAATCTTGCATCAACTAGCTGCATCATGATGTCTCCATTTATTAACCAACCATAGTAATATTTCATACACAAAATGTTACCACAGCATAAATATGTAAACCAAGGGAATACACAGAGCGAAACAATTATTTAGTGCAGCAAGAGACTTGTGTTCATACCTCATCAAAGCTTGAAAAAGTGCACAAAATAGACTTCTCAAAAACCTGAAATTTTTAATAAATTGCATCAGTTTGACAAAAAATATAAGAGGAGAAAACCCATAATGGTTGTTACAAAAAAATATAAGAGAAAACCTATAATCTCCAACCCAACTCTTTACTCTACCTAGACAAGAGTACAAAAGAATAACAATTTTTATTTTGCCTATTTACTTTTTTATGTATGTGTTCCAACCCTACTCTATTTTTTCTATCCATTCATATATCAATATTGGATTTGTACATGTCGATTTAGATGGAATAATCTGAACCGTTCATTCTATTTGACTAGCCTCTCTAGACTAAGTCAAATGTAGCTAGCCAAGAGAAGCCTAGGCAAAATGACTAGCTTAATAAAGAGTGGGTTGGAGATGGAAAATGATGTTTTGACTAGCTATTATTGCTAACAGGACATGTATAGCTAGTGGGTTGGAGATGCTCTAAAGCTTACAATTGTTTCCTAAGGTTATAACCGTTTTTAAGCTTGTTCCACATGGTTCATTACTACCTCAAAACTAGTATAAGCCTGGGCAGCAGATCCAATGAGTACAATCATTCTACTAGGTTTCGGAAGCTTTCGGTCAAAACTCTCTAGATTGATAACCCATTTAGTTCTGCCATAAATGCACTTTGTTTTGGGTTGATCACCATGTTTTGAAGCCTTTGTTTACCTCTCTGCGAACAAGTGTGTTAAAGCTTGTCCGCGATCAGTTAAAAATGACCTCCAAAACTAGTAAATAAGCCTGGACAGTCCTTCCGATCATTGACAATTGGTTTTTAGTTAAATGCTTCGACATCGTAAACAACATTGCAATTGCCTCTATACCATCAAATAACTCCTTTTCTTCGTGAGCCAAATAACTGTATCGTCGTTGTCCAAGAAAAGTCATGCATCCAATTTTATAAGATACAGAGTAAAATTAAGCTTCATATGGCTTTGGACTGCAGATAATTTATTATCCTTTCTTAGGAGAATCAAATTGAACCCCATTTACCAATCATGCATTTCAGAGAAGGGTAACAACAGTCACTTACAGCAGATATCTCTTCCTCAGAAGCACAACCACGTTCAAGGGAGAGCAAGTACCGAACCCATAGCTCTCCCACCCAAGGACAATTCTTCGTTGCCCTGGAATAGATGTCTCTCACAATACTAGAAGCCTGGAATAAACAAACTCATAACCACCACAATGGAACAGCTAGAGCAAAGCATTGAAGAGTAAGAAATGAAAGCCAACCTTTAAGGTCTTGTCCAGATAGCGAGTGTAATCAAGCCAGAGATCGTTAGATATAGGAAATTCTGTTATAGCACGTTCATACAGAATCTGAACCCGAGCTGGGTCCCCAGAAGATTGTTCAAATTTCAGGTAGGCCTGCAACAACATGAAACCAACATTACAACAGGAACATTGTTAATACAATAGACATGATATACATCGAATTGGCAGAGCAATTGCAATTTGGACTTTAGGCAGAATGTTAATATTAAAACAAGGAGCCTAGTCAACATAGTTTTGCGAGTACAGAAACCAATGTCACAAACATAACAAAGGATATGGATCTAATGGAGCTTAACAGATCATAAATCATACAGCAGGCCCAGTAAATGGAATCAAGCTTTGTTGGATTGGAAAGATGTATTTTTTCCGCTCTTCAGGGTTGAACTGCAATTTCAGACCCCCTAATGTCTTCATCACATGGCAGAGGGCTTCGGAAAGATATTCCAAGTACGTGGGATAACTCTACAGGGCATGTTCATTTATTTGTGGGGAATGGTACAAGGATGAAATTATGAAGTCACCAGTGGTGTGGCCAGGAGAAGTTGAAGACCGACAAGGACGTATCTGCAATGACCTTCTTTTTACTTATCAACAAGAAGAAGAAAATTACATCGCAAAACAAGACGAACAAAACAGGAAGCGAGGAATCACAAACCATCACCAGATTTTCCCTCGTTGCTTTCAACTCCCAATTGAAACCATTTAACACTTTAAGCACCAGAAAGATGTTACAAAATGACCAAACCAATGTCCTCTTAATCCAGTCTTTTTGAGTGTATATGTACAGCAATTTTCTAAACAAAACGTTCAGAGACAAGTAGCAAACAAAGCGTAAGAAACTTCCAGGGAAGTGTCGGCAAACACCTATTCACCATAAGTGTTTTTCCCTCCTTATCCACCACTTGATCTGATAAACACTTCTAACATGACACAACTCCCCAGTTTAGACTATTGACCACCTTGAAACAAAGAACACTCCACATCCCAATCAACATGCAAAAAGTAGCAAGGCCACAGGGATGCTTTCAATAAGGAGGTGATCCTTGTAGGGAAATTGCCCCTTGAAATGTACAAATCTTTGTTGAAACTTCAACACACCATCAATTGCTTCGCTTTGAAGGATGAAGCCAAGAAGTGCCCCATGTCCCACATTAGAAGGGAAACCATGTTACGATGTAATTTACCTAGCAAAGCAGTTGCAAGAATCCATACTACCAGCTCTCGAGTCAAGATCCAAGGTAACAGAAACGCCCTCGCCACGAAAAGAAATGAATTTAATATCAAAAAGAATTATCATCCTATAAAAGAAGCAAGAAGAGGGTTCATCCTGTATATCCTAGTGTATCTTATTAGATGAATCCGACAAATGGACACCTGCTACATACACGCACCTGGATACATGTAACATAGCACTTTCATATATTTACTTATTCAAGCATTTCTCTGTTTTATCCCTTTTAAATATAAGTTGAAATTATTCGTGCATGTCTGCACCTCTCTGATCAATGCAACCATACAAATGGATACGAACCATGTACTCTTGAAGTCTTTCCATGTCAGGCACATCCAGCCTAGAAATCCGTTCTTCAAAAAGAACACGAGCATTTAACATCTCCAATGCCTTTTGGTACGCAGAGGCAATACGAGAAGAAATTCCATCCAAATCGCCAGAGTTGGCATCAGGAACAATCCCTTGTTCTGCCTCCCAAGACTTATAGGCAACTAGCGTCGACCTAAGCTCGCCATGTGGGATAGACAACTGTCTGTGGAATAAGTTTCGAATACGTTGGACCTGCTTTTCTCTTGCCTGCAAAATACAATGAACAAGTAACAATATATATCAGAAGAAAAGCTAACTGTCATAAGCTCCATTCACAAAAAATAACAAGAATTCAATATAAAGAAGTATATAGCATCTCATGAAACAGGAAAGCGCTATAAACCAGGACCTGTCTTAAGACTGCAAACAGGATTTCAGTGGCAGTAACTGATTTACTGGTATGGTGGCCACAAGGTTACGAACACCGTATAAAACAGGAGCACATCCGAAAAAGGAGTTCAAAGGTGCAGAATGACTTGGTTGATAAAATCAAATTGAGCAGCGAAGGAGGATGTGTGCTGTAGAGATAAGTTTCTTTCAGACCACTATAGATTGCTGATATCCTGGAAACTACCATGTGTGATAACTCGGGAGACACGTTTACCCTACGCGCAATCCATCTATTAGAAGGAATATAAAACAACAACAGGAGGTCCTGTCTGTATCATCTTCATTGGAGATTCTTTAACGATAACGGATTGAGGAATATTTAACAGTGCTCTAGTTTTGAAGTCACTCCATGGGTGCAAAGGATCGTCTTTACTCTCTTCACATGAAATCATACTGAATCCTTTTATAACAAGAGACTTCACACTGTAACCCTTATGGTCTTCTAGGCCAATTTCATAGCAAAAAGTCTAGGAACACATCCACTCCGGACACAGATGTGTCCGGAGCCGTTAGATGCATGTGGGGCCCCTAATAATTTGAGGGTCCCACGTGCATCCAATGGCTCCGAACATATCTGTGTCCGGAGTGTATGTGTTCCTAGCATTACTCATTTCATAGCCCAAAGGGTAATATGAGTTCTAAAAACCCAATCATTGAGCAACCTATACAACATTGTATATTGCAACTGGATTGAAATACGCATGCTTAGAAGCAAAGACGCAAACCACCGCCTTTCCAAATCAGTAAGGTCTTCAAAGTCAGACAATGCCTCCTGGGAAGAGGCCATCACAATACATCAAGAATATCTAGAACCACTTCACATGAGCAACAAATAAAAACATACTCAAGCAATTAGACATGTTATCTCAAATTCTTCTGCCATTGGCAGAATACCCATAGAGGGAACTATCACAGTCAGAAAGTGGATCGGTGAAAATTGTGAAATCTGAAGAGTCACTGCACCGTCTTTATAGCAAGCATAATTCAGATGTCAAGCCAACAGTCATGTTTCAAAAAATAATTCTCATTCAACATCTAGAAAAATCACAAGTCGATGATGTTATATCTTTGGACAAGACCTAATGAGAAAAGAAGTGTTATGCACAAGGAGCTATTTTACTGGTTTGATGCTACCAATTACAGGTGACCTGTCTTCCGCTCTCAATCTTATATTAACATTTCACAGACATGACTACATATGTCACATGACACCAAACACTATGACAACTTCAAATCCAGGATTGCATATTGTTTCACACTACTCATCAAGACAATAGTGGTACCATAGCCAAACAACAGTTTATCCATTCAAGAAGCACAAAAACTCTAAGAAGGCGGTGTGTACATGTCAGACATTGACACACGCTGAACACTCGTCCAAACTTGTCATAGTATTTATTTTAGGAGCACTGCACCCAATCGGGTGCTTGGCAGCACATATGTCCATCACTAAACATGCATAAACACGTAGAATGTTTGAGTAAAAACTTCAAATTGCGCCAAAAATAATTAACAACTCACAAAAATAGTTTAAAAACGGAGGCTAAATATGAAGAACACTTAAAACAAGTGCATACAAGCCCTCAATCACACATGAACTTCTAGTGAAGTTTAAAATGCTTCCATAATCAATCTTTTAAGTTGAATGCTTTAACAAATAGAATTATTGGCAAACAGATAGGAATTCAACAATAAAACATTACTACATCTGTTAAATTGAGTAGTATAGATGAACATCACTAGAGAAAAGAGAAAAGATTGATGAACTACGTTCTGACCTCAACATCTGTTGAATCGATTGTGTAAAGGATAGCTTGCTCAAACTCCCGATATGCTTCCCATATCTTATGACATTCAGCAACATGCAAACCAGCAGCAGTAAGAGCACGCTCAAATAGGTCCCTTGCCTTCAAGATACCCTCAGGTGCACATTCACGGACTGATGGTTCATGCTCTTGCACAAAATTTAGATACTCACACCACAACGAGACAGACTGCATAAGAAGGGAATAGTCATTTCCTTCAGATCTACAAATATCCTCGACTACATCTACAAAGGATACAAGTTTTATGCTCTTTCAGCTCAACAGGATAACACAGAGGTTCTTTTAACCATTCTATGAACTTTGGGAAATTACAGATGTATTTGATATCAAATTCCCAATAAAAAATTAGAAGTATCTATCAGACATGCACTGCAAACTCAAAAGAAAGGTGTGCCACAACTAGTACAGAGAACGAGGTTTCATGACAAATTCTTGCTTTTAGATTTCTTTGGCAATAAGACAACAAATTTTTTGGCAATAGCAGTTGGATTGCGGGAAAAGAAATGGACGGTCATCTCATTTTGGGAATCTCATGTTGCTGGTTTTGAAGACGATAAATAAAGACTTTTTGTATATAAGTATTGGATTAAGCAAAAAGGCACATAGGGGAATGCAACACCAATACAGATATGGACAAACAGCCCATATCCCACAATGCAGCAAAATTGAACCAAAAGTACTTACAAAATGCAAATTTTGGCTCAAAGACGGATCACGGGCCTAGGAGCCAACTACAAACAAACTACTATTCCCCCTGAAAATGGGCTCTTCCTTTCTGTAACAAATCCTCCCACTACGGTCTTCCCATGAGAACTACATCAAAGACAAAGGCACCAAAAACTAAGCCTTCCTCCTCTGTTCTCCTCTATAGCTCCCTCCAAAAACTAACCCTTCAAAACCCTTTGAACTCAGTTTTAAAGGGTTTTGTTATGAAAAGGAAAAAAGAAATGTCAATGCCAAGGAGAGGTAAACTTCTGTTACAATCATTCAAGTCTTCAGATAGTGTCTTGAGGAAGGATTGAACAACACGGAGAAGAGAAAGGAGGTGAAATATACTGCAAAGTGGAATTGGTGTATTTCCAAAGCAAAGATAGATTATTGATGGATTTGTAGTGAAGAATAAATGGTGGTACTTTAAGCCACCCAAAAAGCTAAAGAGGTCGGGGTTGTCGATTCCGCACCATGGAACATGTCAAGGTCTAACAAAAGAGGATTCCCATAGACTCTCCTCCCCTGCAGATTTCACAAGTGACGGTAAGATTTGGTATATTTCCAAATGCAAAAATCAAGACTATTGGTGGATTGGTAGTGAATAGTATATAATGATACTTTTAGCACCCGTAAGCCTAAAGAAGTGGGATTCATTGATTCTGCACCATGGAACATGTCTAAGCCCTACCAAAAGAGGATTCACTTGCACTCTCCCCCCATGGTCAGCAGAGAAAATCAGTGTTCTAAAGATCGCTAGGCGCTAGTCGGGCAGTGGGAGACCCGACTAGCGGCTAGGCCTAGTAATCGGGGATCAATCAGCCTAGGAAGATTGGTCGGGTTTTTTCCTTTTTGTAATAAATATTTCTACAAAGTTCAAGGTTATTCTAATATCATACACCATTATACAGATATTATACACCATTATACCGATATAAGCTATAATATAATACTAATATTCTATAATACATGTATATCTATAAACTGTAAAGTGTAATGAGAGTATGAGAGACGAGAGAGAGAGAGGACATCGAGACAGAGAGACGCAACATCGAGAGAATTATAGCTCTGTAAGTTCTGTAACAGTCCTTATAACCCTAGTAATACTTAACCTATACTACGTCATTTTAATTGCTGATTTCCATTTTCCCATCAGCCGACTAATCGAAGGTCCGATTAGTCGCCGATTAGACTCCGACTAGGTGACCAGCCGATTTCCCTCAGCGATTTGGGTGCAGTTGCCTAGGTGACCAACCGATTACCGATTAATCACTGATTAATCCGATTTTTAGAACACTAGACAAAATAAGTTCCAACTCAACCGTAACTTCTGAAAATAAAGCCAAATTCCTACTCCTTTTAAAAAACTATGTATATCAAAAAGGAAGGAAAGAACAATAATTTCAATATGTTCCAATGATCCAACTCCCTACATACGTGCATAAGAGGATAGTCTCCTTATCCAAGCAATCAGAAGTGTTTTTTTCTTTTTTGTCAACCAATACATAGACATATTAGCTCCTCCAAGTTAACACCAGTTCGCATTTATTTTTGCCCATTTATCGAAGTGTATCTCTGATTGCCTTTGAGTCAACCACCTCAAGAAATTGTATCACGCCAATGGATGCTACTTCACACGTGTATTTTGATAAGTGGGAACTCCAAGCTGGTACTGGGGACACAATAGAATGGAGGTTTGTCCATCTCACACTAACCTTTTATTCTTGGATGATGTATTTTAATGTATAGAATAGTATGAAAGGGGATACAAGGCAGCTAATAGAGGCAAGCCAAAGCCTGTACGCACGAAAAACGCCTTTAGGACATAAGACCTACTATGGCAAAAAGCGTTAATGCTGAAATACGCAACAAAAAATCAACTATGAAGGGAGTCCACAAAATTCAACAAGTTGCTCCACCCAAATATTGCCCCGCCAAATCCTTTTGGAAGACTCGATGCATCCTAAACAAGTTAGAGCCAAACTGCACAACTCACATGCCACCTTGCAATATAGAAGAAAGATGGTTATATGTCTCTTCATTACATTTGCAAACGCAGCACCAATTAACTATTAAGCAATCTCTCCTAATTAGATTCCCCACTGTCAAAATCTTCTCATAAGCATCATTCTACACAAAAAATGAGACTTCATAAGGAGCTCAACCAACCATAGTCCTCTGCATGAAAAAATTGCCCCAACTGCACAAGTTTTGCTTTTTTTCAAAAGACAAAAATGAATTGACATTTTGGACTCGCTTAGATGCGAAGGAGTTTAGTACATTTGATGCGGCAGTCTTGAACGTTTGCAAGAATAGGGCAGTTGTTCCACATCATTTTTACTTACTTTGCTTTTTCAAAATTTAAGCATTATGTGTTGTGATCTTATCGTAAATGTACCAAATAGAACAAGTAACATGTCCTTAAACTTTGAAATGATGTTCTTATTTAGCAAGAACTAACTTCTACTTGGTCCATCTTCTTGTTTAACCGTCAAAAAATAACTTTTATGAATTAACAAATATAAGTTCCTTTATCTAGGTTAAAAAGGTCTTTGCAAGCTTTTCTACGATCGTGAGTCAGGAGTTCTTAGCCCATATTGGAGCAATTCTTGCAGTTTGTTTTACACGAGGAGGTGAACAATTGTTTGTAAGAAATTCTTTTCCTTTCGTATACAAGTGGCATTCCCTTAATGTCATCTTTTAATTAGATTTACTCATCAGACAAAAAAAATTAAATAACGAGGAAACAATATTCCTACAACCTAAAATAGTTGAACTATTGTAATTGATCTTCTTTTCTCAAATTTCTTTCAGTTCTGCTTCATGTGAAATAGGGTTCCTATATTGAAGGAAATATCAAGTCAAGTTCTAGTAAGAATGGAACTAACCAGATAATCGAACACGCCGCCCTCATAAAGCTTCTCAATCGCAGAAAAGGACTCAGGTCTGCAAAAAGAATATGTCACTCGTGAAAATAGATAAAAGTAACGAATAATGTGTGATTCCCCAGTAAATAAAAGAGCAAGTCCATCACAGCCTAATCATATAAACAAATTAACAAGATATGAAAAGTGAACAGCCTTAAATATTAAATAGTACACCAAAATACAAAAAGTAAAAAAATAGGTTAAAAAGTTAGTATAACAAAAGCAACATCCACCTTACTGTGAATAACCAAATCCCATGGTAATGACCCAACTAAGAGGGGAGCAGTTTGAGCAGGAGACATTATATAGGCAGGGAAACAGACAAATAAATAGGTAAGTGCCTGAAAATATGGGTGCGAGACTTGTAGAAACATAGGCAAGGAACACAAAAAGGAGGCAACAGCATGAAAAGTTCAATCACCTATATTAAAGAATATTGCAATTAGTCCTAGTTTATCTACCTCCATATTTGCATGATGTGAAAATATCAGCAGCTCTTGGACATCTAGAGCAATCCTATAATAAACCCATCAAAGAAAACGAATTGATATTGATTTCTGCTTTAGATTGGTTGCATGATTCTACTATTCTCCTTTTATAAAGCAGCGCACCTGGTAAATAAGAGACAAGTACCTCTCTCCAGACGGCAGAAATGAGCACTCCAGTTCCAATTAACATCTGCCATTTAATTCTGCCGATATGAAATAGTAATATCCCCATCCTCACCGTTTTTGGTCCAATTGTCACACAAATGTGGATTACAAATTGTCCACCGTCCCTTTTAAACTCCTTCACTGTCATTGTTATTATGTGATGTTGTGAGACAAGAGATCAACTATTAACCCAGATCTATCCGAATAATGACCCTGGTTCCAGTAGACAGTGAAAAAAGAAAACTACTATTGGCAATTCCCTAAAAATATACTCAAATTCCTATTTCTACCAAAAAACAACTTGCAAAATCAAAGGAGATCACCAGTCCAAATTGGTAGCTTTATAGTTTTCTCATCCTCTTTAAAGTGTAACCTCCTGATACCTAATGTAGAGAAATAGATCATCCTTCTTTTTCTTCTATCGGAGAAACTTGTACGATATCTATGCCAAGACCCAATTCATCACATGAGGAGTACTTAATCTAATAAAAGCCAAATGCTTGATCGTTCCTTTGATAATTTATCATGCATTCTACTTTCAAAGAACAAAAGAATTGTAGGCTTTGCAGAACATTCTCCAATTTTATCCCTAGATGTTGATTTTCTCACCTTGCGAATTAAAATTCTAAACATAGTTGAGAATTCTGAATATAGGGAAAATTGATTGTAGAAAATTCAACACGGAGCATAATGATCTTATTCAAGTAAAATTCACCAGTTATCACCATAGACATTCTTTCAGGCTATAGCTCTACTTTGACACCATTTTCATAACAATCTCAACTACACAGAGACGAAGTTAGTGCCAAAGGGACCTGTTATATCAGTCTAATTTGTAATGGAGGATCAGTAGAATAAATGGCGTGTACAACTAGGCATGTTTATCAAAAAAAAATTCCTTTACAATGCCATAAATATAGCCCAAACAAAAAAAAAGATGCTTCTGCAGATATACTCTGTTAGTGAAGTATCACATATTACAAGTGGGGAAAACAAGGGCCTTGTCAACTACTCTGCACCAGCTCGAGCTGGTGAAAAAAACTCCAATTGAAGAATAAATTCGCAAGCCTTTCTTCATCCTACCACTTGACACTGGCTATGTTACAAGGTACAGTTATTTGCTTAATTGCAAAAACAAAATACACACAAACCAGAGTTATAACGTAAGTAGAACAATGGCAACCAATAACCCTCACGACACAACTAGGAGATAAGAGACAGGAAAAGCTGCGAGAACCGCTCACATGACTTCCTACTATACTGCGCTTGATAACACCTCAACCCTTTTGGATAGATATAAAATTCATCATGCTAAATTTCAACGGAAAACAGGAGGTTTAGCTATAGGTGCATTGTGAAAAAAGGAGTGGAAGATGAATGAGAGATAGAAGAGATCTATTTTGTAGGGATATGTAGAACTACAACAAAGTTCACGTAAAGTTTCCAAAGTCAACTTCAAAATCCATGTATATGCTATCAATTTTAAACTTCAGTTTTTCTCCGAGTAACAATGTCAATCACTTCATTTAAACTTGTAATCAACATCTATCAGAATTTACCAGTTGTGTCTGGACTCTGAAACAGTGGAACAAAGACATAAGCATTGGTGGATATAGAAGTTGTGTTGGGGATGCCGCTTCGTTGTCATCCGAAAGTGCTCTGCATACTTGCCGCATTTATTTTCTTCCTCAAATCTTAATCCATACATATTGGAAAACTTTTTCTCTAGCAGCTATATTTTTTGTATTATTCTTTGATCTACTCGTATTGTGGGGCATAACGTAGTGGTTGTTCCCTCGACTGACCCATGTACCGGCCAAAACTGGCCTTGCTTGGTGCGTATTATAGGTCATAGTTATTAAAGGCGAAAAGCGCACCGAGACGCAAAGGATAGATGGAGCCTAGGCGCGAGACGCGAGCCGCAAGGCGAGGCGTGCGCTTTATTGAAGCGAGGCGCACCTAGTCCAGAAAAAAAAACAAATATAGCACATACGAATACTTAAAATAGTAAACACCAAAACAATGAATTTGAGAGATAGTATCA
>JABCMJ010040678.1:0-13782 GCA_014822125.1 Arbutus unedo | reverse complement strand
CCTTCAAAACTCTATTCTTGGCCAAGTACTTTTTCGACCCTAGTGAAGTAAGTCTTGGTTCTCAAATTCATGAATCTGAAACAAAGAGCAAGAATGGTCACTCAAGATGCTGCACGTCTCTAAGAACTTTCTCGACACGCACCTGAACAAGTGCCAATTGACGGCACTCCGGCAAGAAAGTTCGATTGGGGTCTTAGCCCCATACATCCGGAAAGGTATGATCATACAGTGGGAGCAGACCTACGTTGGGGTCATGGAATGCGCTCTTTTAGTGGATCAAGAGGCAACAGACTCGAGGAGGTTTTTCAACAACCGCAATCGACAGCAACAGCAACAGAGTGAACCTATCAAGACCCAAAAAGAACATGCTTTTTAGAAATTTTGTCACAACACCGCCACCAACAATCCCATCAGCTGCAACAATAACAACAACAACAACAAATCCCCACCTCAACAAAACCAATAGAGGAGTGTTCCATACTTCACTCCTTATAGTACATCAGAGCCAAACCCGTCACTTGCTTTGGATGTGGGAAAGAAGGACATATCCGAAGTCAATGTCCAACATCAATTTCTATCAAAAAAATTTTTGATTGTCTTGCTGGAGAAGCTCAAGATCGTAATCAAGATAAAGAAGTTGACACCAGTGTTGACTTCATTGAATTTGATTTGTAGGACTCTATCATTCAACTTAAGGTGGAACGCTTGGAAAATACAAAAGTAAAAGCAAAAAGAGCATGAATCATGCTTCCATCATTCAGCCGTAGAAAACAAAATAAGACTTAACAGAAAGAAAAATGAAAAAGAAGATTCCCTGTGTAACATTATTTAAACTATTTTTAAAATATTTGTTAAATAAAATAAATTTTTAGAAGAAATAGCAAGATTGCCTCATTTATTACTAAATTAATTGTAGCAGAATTATATTTGAAATGACATAAATGGCCTTATTGGTCAACATAAAGATAGAGTCATTAAACTCGAAGCTTCTATAGGTACGACAATCAAGTTCTATTGATCTCTCCATCTTCATAGTCCAACAGTCCCTGCTCAAAAGGCATCTCCACCATTGGCAGTGAATTTACTCCACGAGTAATAAAACTCAATAAGAAAATATATTCAAAAACCAAACTCGAAGGTAAACAATCATGCGATAGTTTATACAAAATTAACTGAACAACATTAATAATAGATGCTAAAATATTGCAAAACAATAAAGTAACACGTAAGTAAGAAACCAAAAAAAAAAAAAAAAACAAATAAAGGGAATCTAACCCTCAAAATCCATGTATACTTCAACGCGTTAAGACCGTCCAGCACACCAAGTACAACTTAACACATCAGGACCACCCAACACATCGATCGAGTATAGTTCAACATATTAAGACCGTCCAACACATCGAGTACATATCAATGCATCTAGATCTTCTAGCACTTCGAGTGTGGTTCAATGTATTATGATTGTTCAGTACCCTGATTGACACCCACAAGAGACTCACTGGCATCCTAGACGATCCCGAGATTATACCATCCAATCTTCAATTTATATTTCATTTTCATTATCCTTACTTGTCTCTACTACTGACTACATAATACCGACCACTCAATTATCCTTTGTTTTCCTGATTCGAGTGACATACGAACCAATGTCCAATGTCCCAAATGTATAAACTAAGTTTTATTTAAAAGTTCCGTTATGTCGATTCTATGAAAAATTGGACAGCATAATGGTTGTACTTGGCTAAAACAACATTTCTAACAATAACCAGAATCACACAAATCTAGTCCAACGACAATAATCTAGTAGGGTATTATTAACAAAGTAACAATTGTCCAATGGCACAACAAAAAATTAAAGTATAAGACCAACAATAAATTAAAATATAAACATCAAGTCATGGTCTCATGGGGTAATTCTACTCCCGCAAGGATCTGTGGACTTAAATTAGATACATGTGGATACTTGTACAAAGTATACACGCAATATGGGTGTGTTATACTATCTGATCATGGTATCCAAAAAGTTTGGATTATAATTTGAGAATTTTGAATTTGGAATAGCTCGCTCGAGCGGTCTTAGTTGGTTCAAGCGGCCAAAATAAGCTTACTATCCAAATTTGCGAAATTAAAAATTTTCAGAGGTGACTCGAACGACCTGTTAAAAAATATACATTTTTCAAAATTTTCACAAATCCAAAAGAAAACAACATTGCTCGAGCAACCCTAGCTTGGTCGAGGACCTACTATATATCGAATAGATTCTATCTTCT
Source organism: Arbutus unedo (assembly GCA_014822125.1). Taxonomy (NCBI): domain Eukaryota; kingdom Viridiplantae; phylum Streptophyta; class Magnoliopsida; order Ericales; family Ericaceae; genus Arbutus; species Arbutus unedo. The sequence continues at coordinate 11,512 of JABCMJ010040678.1, read as the reverse complement.
CTCTATTTTTCTAACAAAACAGAATAGATTTTGAAATTGGTCAAGTCGCTCGAGCGGCGATCTGCTGCCTTCCAAGTTCTGTAAAACTACACTTTCTGATTTTTCAAACACGATCAAAACTAAAATCCATAACTAAAGTTCTCAAAACATACAATAACAAACTAATTGGAATACCTAAGAATTGGAGGGATAGATCCTAAACTGAAGAAAACAACGATAAACAAAGGTGAATTAATAGAACTCCAACTTGGGCAAAACTACCTCTCAAATGTCTCAAGATCCTCTAGAATCTCTCAACCTCATATCTCTGATTTCGTAATTGGTGAGAAAGGAAATGAACTTCAGATTTTTTTTTATAGACAAAACAAGAATCAATTCTCATAAAGTTCCATGAATTCCCGAAATAAAATCCCATAAAACTCCATGAAAAATATACCATTAAAATCTCATATTTAATCCTCATAATGTTGTGCAATAAAACCAAAAAATAATTATTTTCGTTAAATCCTGAGATTCCATTGTTAGGGAATTGAAGAAGAAGAAGAAGAAGAAGAAGAAGAAGAAGAAAAAAGGCTTTAGTGTTAGTGCCCCATCATAAGTTTCATGCACATGCGATCACACCCATTTATCAAAAGAAATAAATATAAATAGCTGAATTTAATAATCAAAGAGAAATAGTTTAACTAGATATAAAATTTCAAATTTCATTTTTAATTTATTAAAAATATCGGGTTATTACACCGTATTTGTGTCATTATCAATTTTTCTTTTTTAAAAGCAATATTATTAAAGGTGAGGGCTTTTTAGAAAGGAAATAATAAATGCAAGAATATGCCCTACACGACTCTACATTATCAAGAACACCTGATTTCGAATTTCAAAATGATATTTTGAAATCTACAACAGTAGCTTAGTCTTGCCTATCTAAATCTGTAATTGTGTCATTGTTCGGCACCACTTCATTACCAACCACAACCATTTATCTATTACTCTTCTCTCTTGTAATCTCTTCATTCCCTCTACTTCACTTGAAAGCAGAAGAAAAAGGTTTGTAAAGAAGTGTTCCTGAGTAACAAATAAACGCTTCCCAATTGTGACTTGTCTAGGAAAACTCAATGGATTAGACCCCAATTGTAAAGATCGAGCCGGTTTAACCTATTAACGAAATACCAATGCACTTGCTATTAACGATGAGAAATACGTCTTTATTTTTTAACCAGTTTAATCCTCAAGTACTAGAAATAGGTTCAAAATTCATGCATGTTTACTCTCATCATCATTTCAAACAATCTAAAGTTATATAATTGGTTGCAACTTTGCGCAATGCATGATTTTATTGCTCAAAAATATCTCACAGTAATTAAGAAGTTTATTTGATTCACTTTATGGAAAGATACTTTTTAACACACAATCCATATATTGTTATTCATAAAAATATTATTGTAGCAACCCGATTACATCCGACATCATCATCAAATAGAAAACACAAGCACTTAGGAGACAAAGCTCGAAGACACACAAGCAAGTTCCACACGTTCTATTACAACTTCTCCGGCCTTATGGATAAGGGAATGGATCTTTTGTCCTTGAAACTCCGTGTTTTCCAGTCTCAATGCTTTCTCAGCAGCACAATCTTATTTCACGATATTCACATATTTTAAGAGTTGTCAATATGTTGTGCGACTGTATGAGCATTGAGACACATGAACAAAGAATTTTAAGGACATGTATCCGTGGCCTATTAATTAATTATAGGATCTAAGAGGGAGCGAAGAAAGGTTCTGTACTCTCCAGATGTCTCAGAATGAACAACTTCACTCAACGATTTTTTATATTTCTTGAGGTACTCGGCCTTTATTTGTTGAATATCCACTTCAGCCCTTGACACAATAATCCTAGTAAGAGTTTCTTCATTAGTTCCCGCGCCCTTCATTGCCTTGTGCAATACCTGCAAAGGTTTTTAATTGTGAAATGCTTCCAAGAATCAAAATCTATACATTCGTATACAATGATGCACAAAAAAATTTCTATCTAGAGTCAAACGTTTTAGAGGTGTCCATCAATATTGTCTTTGTCAAAAAAATAATAATTTTTATGAGATATGATAAATCTGGGAAGAAAAAAAAACAAGGGAAGGCGAGTTGCTGTTGTGATAACTTTGGAAGAAGTAAAATTCAGGAGGCACATACATAAACTCATTTAATCTTACTATTGTTACCATAGTTCTTTGTCTCAAATATCACGCCCGCCATTGAAAAAGATACAGAACCCATGAAGTATAAACGAAGCTGTTATGGATCACAATTCACACCAAGTATATGACTTAGCATGATCCATCATATTCTCTATTTATATATAGAAATAAAATCAATCGCGGCTATGAAACTAAACAGTGAAGTAAAATTGTGAATAAGAATTAGGTGCCATAAAGCATTTCTCATGAACAAATAATGCAACGTATGTTATTTCGAGCAACAAAAGCAAATTATACAGTTATGAAAAACTGTCTGTATCAGACTTTGATTTCAAAAAAAATACCTCCGCAAAGTAATTGCCAGGATTCTCAGCACATTGTAAAATTGTCAAAAGTGCACACTCGAATTTCCCAGATGTTTCCTTTTTTACAGCCTGCAATTAATACGATCATATTTAAAGTAGCGCTAAAGAATAAGAAAGCTGACTCAGTCATTAAATGACTTAGACCATCATCATCTAAGGCCTACAAAGAAAAACCCAATAAAAATTCTAATTGCCAAAGGGTTCACAATATGTATATATATATATATAGGCCTCATCTTGTGTGGCATATATAACACGCTTTAAATTAAACCTTGGTCTTAACAAGTCATCCAAGAAACTAGCTAGGCAAAAACGATGAGTAAAGATTTGATAGGAAATAAAAAAACACGATACCTTTGCCAATGAATCCACATACATGCTGTGGTAAGTAGAACTAACCGCAGCCAAATGAGCCCAGCTTCTTTCACTAAAAATGCGTATAAAAGTACTCTCATTTGTTCCAATTGCATATTGCCCATCTTTATAGAGCGCTTTCGCATCTTTATCTACCATAGTTGCATCCACTTCTGGTCCTTGAGAGCGCTGTTTGCGTACACATGCCAGCAACAACTACCAAAAAAACGAAAAGCAATTTAAGCAACAGTATCTACACTCGACCAACAATGGAATATGTTGCAGAATTATTGTTAAATGTTGTTACACTTATCACTACATGCATGTGCATGTTGAAAACAGAGGAGTGTGAGTTGGTGCGTACACAAGAAAAAGGGAGAGAAATATATATAGAGAGAGAACCTCTTTCGTATCACCGGATGAATGATTTTCGATATCTTGCTCAAGCGAAGCATCGAACATTAGACCATAAGCCATTTTCAATTCTTGGATTTGGGATGGAGTACGGGAACATATTACTTCAATTACAACTAATTTTTTTCTCAATTGGTGTAACGACTGTCGCACTATTGTTGCATCGCGTCGTGCCGGATCAAGCATCCACAGTAAGATTGCACGCTGACAGGAAAAAAACTCTAGTTAATTTAGTCTGTGAAAACAATTGCACCTAATTAACATCACATATATATAAACATTCACACAGCTGCAGATGTTGCTGGAAAACAATGAAGAAATAGTTATATATATCCTGTGATCAATTATACCTTAACATCACCACTAAGCTCAGAAGATAAGCGTTCCTCAAGGTCCTCAGAGAACTTTCTTTTATACACTTCCTTTATGAGAGCACGCTGTGTCGCATTCCGATGGGCAAGAGTTTGTACAACTCTTGCAGCATCACAACCCCAACCTGAATAAAAAAATTTAAAAAGCTATAAGTAATACTCATTTATGGATTCAAATTCTTTTTCCATAAATTGGTATATACAAAAAATGCAACAGATGATTGCAATATCAATATAGGGATTTCTTTTATCTGATGTTGTATGTTATAATTTGAAATTTTGCGTTACAAATGCTTGATGAAATCTTAATTGCTCCTCTCTTTTTTATGTACATCATATATTTACAAGAGTTAAGACATTATTTAACGTAATACAATAAATTGAACATGAAAGACAAATTAAATAAGATGTGTGTAAGCTAACCTGGTCACTCTGGGTCTTTTTTGTTTTTTTGATAACTCAGTGTGTCTGGTTTATCTTACGTGCACCTCAACTAATTTATAGGTGATAATTTTACCGTCGATTTACAAAAATCCCAATTAAAATTAGAGCAAAACTCTATATGAATTGATCTCATAATATTTGCACCCGAAAAGTTAACCCAAGCACTCTGACTTATAAAACAAATAGGGTTAATTACACTTTACGCCTTCAATTATGGCTTTTTTCACGTTACCTCCTTTATCATTTTTTACCACAACTTGTCTCCTTCAACTATAGAAAGATCGCATAATATTCTTCCATTACCTTTTCTATCTAACATTTAATGGTAAATGTCATGTTTTGTACATGTGCCCTTAAAAATACTCATTGTGACTAAAAAATACCCTTCACACACACACACACACACATTATAAATATTGAGAGGTTAAGGAGTTTTTTCTTTTCCAAAAGACACAATAAGTTTATTTTTCCATATTATTGAGGTGAAGAGATTATGGATGACAACTAATTACGGACACCTATTGTTTTTTTGTTTTAATTAGCAAAAAAAGAAGATTTCGTTACTAAAAACAAGAAGGAGCAACACAACAACACACCAAAACAGGGAGTTGGGAGTTGGCTATATACCAACCCAGAACACCCCCTATTGTTGGCCTCGGAAACATTACTCACTATACGAAAAAAATAGAACTTAAGAAAGTTATTCATCAAAAAAATTTAAACTGTATTCAAGAATTAAAAAAACCCATTGATATGTAGTAAGTTGTGCAAAAATGTTGAATTTTATTTTATAGTGTTGTGTGTGTGTGTATCTCTGTGTGTGTGCGCATGCGAGTGTAAACACATGTGTATATATCCATATATTATACATAATATACGTGTGTATAAAGGGTATTTCAGTCACAAAATTATTTTTAAGAGCACATGTACACATCACATAACATTTACCGTTGATTATTGAATGGAAAAACTAAAGGAAGGGTATTATGACTTTCAACAGTTGAAGGAGGTAAATTTTAGTAAACAAAGAAGATAAAGAGGATAACGTGAAAAAGATCATAGTTAAATGAGGTAAAGTGTAATTAACCAAAAATAAGCACGAGAGAGTCTTTATTAAGGAAGCCACGACATTGCTTGGCTTCGAAACTGTAGGAGCTATATGGAACCGTCACGCCACATATCGGCAACTACGGAAGAAGTGAAAACTAATATATGAATGCTAATATAACATGATATATAGACGACATAAGTAAAGTGATTAAGAGGTAAAGAGAAGAGTTGAAATTAAGGGCATGTAATGTACACATATAAGCTCAATACGAACAGACATGGTGAAACAGCCAAATGAAGAAGATGATTATGTGGTAGTGGAACCTTTATGTAGGAAGGTAAAAACACAGAGAGTAGAAAAAGGCAAAGCAAGGAGAGGAATAATAATATGTGGGTGTTACCCTTGAAAGCAGTGTGCAAGTTTGTGGCATCTTCCTGCGCTTTAGTTAACTCTTGAGGATCGCTCCCAGTTGACACTGGAGTCAACTTGGGAGGAGGGCTCGCTGTTGCTAACTCAGAAGGAGCCGCCAGTGGTGCTGACAAGGCATCCGAATTTGGAGGGGGGCTTATCGACAATGCACTTAAGTCGGAAGTAGCGCTTAGAGTTGATGTGGCAGTTGATATCGGAGGAATGCTCTGTGTGGATGCGATAGTAACATCCGGAGGAGGAGCACTCTGTATTGACAAGGTCGTTGCCTCGGTCTCTTTTGGTGCAACACTTATCTCCAGAGGAACGCTCCCAGTAGCTACTTCCGGTGGAGGAACGCTCTCTGTTAACTCCTCCGAAGAAAGTACTCTCACTGGTGGTGGAATGCTCTCTGTTAACTTCTCCGAAGAAAGTACTCTCTCTGGTGGGATGCTCTCTGTTAACTCTTCCGAAGAAAGTACTCTCTCTGGTGGGATGCTCTCTGTTAACTCCTCCGAAGAAAGTACTCTCTCTGGTGGGATGCTCTCTGTTAACTCTTCCGAAGAAAGTACTCTCTCTGATGGAATGCTCTCAATGCTGCTCTCTTTTGAGGCGCTACTTACTTTCGAAAGAAGCGTCTCAACTGATTCGGTACGAGGAACAGTACCCTCTAAAGCAACACTCGCTATTGACACGGTTGTAACACTAACTATTGACAACTGAGTTATCTCTGAAGGTACCCTCTCACTTGTTGCCATAGTTACCTCCGGAGGAGCAGTACTCGTGCTTGACATTGCTTTTCTCTCTCTCTCTCTCTCTCTCTCTCTCTCTCTCTCTGATTTTCTTTGGCTCGCTAAACCCACCCACATGAGCATTTATATAGCGGGCTAGCAGCAACATTAATGAATGAAGCTATTGGTTGTGTCACATAACTTTTAATGGGGAGCATTTGTTTACAAGTAATTAATATTGATCAATATTTAAATTTAGTAAAGTTTTAATTAATGCATGATGATTGGAAGTCTTTTTTATTTCCAATGTTAGTTATCCTTTATTCTTAAAATTAAAAAGTAATATTCTCAATCTTTGAATTTATTACAAAACTCTGACAATATTCCCCAAGAATTTTCTTCAAATATAAATAAAGACTACCCTCTATTTGTTTTTTTTCCCTTCAAAGTGATAAATTTATTAATTTGATAGAAAAACTAATCTAAAACGCGCAAATTACTTTTATTTAGCATTTCAAATTATATAACTAGTCGAATGACTATTGTTGAACCACACAAAAATATATATGAATTTCTAAAATAACAACAACAACGAACACCAAAATATTGTATATTTCAAAATTTTCACCAGTGTTTCTAACAGAAAATATACTTTGAATTAACAAAGTTTTATTATATTTAACAAGAAAAAATATTTGAGTAAGAGTAATGTTGGTAATACATTGTAGTTATTACTACTATAAAGATAAGTAATTATATGGAACCCAACTAGTTTAATAATTATCAAAAAGTAATTTATTAACTTAATAACTTTAAACAATAAATAAGACCATTTATTACTCTTAACAAGTGCTCCAAGGACACTATATATAGCATTATCCAATTTCTTATTCTATGCTAGCCTATGAAAAAGGGAGGGAAGGTGATTGGGTTTGAATCCTCGACAAAGCATTCCCAACTCACAATGGTCTGCTCAATCATTACTAAACTTCGTCCTACTTATTGTGCTAAATTTGGCACCAAGTTAAGCTTTTTTATGAAATTGATTACTAGGACGTGTTCAAGAGCTACTTTAATTTCGTCGAAAGTAAATTTTATATATATATATATATATATACACACACACACATATATATACACGTGCAATATTCTATTATATGTTTGAAGTCATCGATGACGCAAGAAAAAGACCAAAGAGTTGGAAGTCTGGTCTCCCTTTACTTTAGGTTAAGCCAATGCACATAGCAAACTTTTTCTTTCAACTTTAACAAAATAAATTAAAAAAAATAAAAAGAATGGTTCCGCTTATAGCCCACCCACATATTTTTGCCACTTTTACTTGGAAAACTAGAAGGATGTCTAAGGTTTATGCATTTTTAGAGCATTCGCATCAGTTTTTTTATTTTTTTGCACTAAATTAGAAAGAAAATCTCATCTTTCTATTTTAGTGAGCCATATTTTATAATGTCTCCTGCATCAGACTCTCTATTCTATCCCTATTTTATTAAAATATTCTTTTTTTCTTTTATATTTAATTCAAATGTTATAAGGGAGGAGAAAAAAATAATAAAAATAAAATGTTAGGAGTGAATAGTGACACCCTAAAACTAGGGAGTTACTATTTATTTTGGAAAATAGGGAGAAGGGATCGAGAGGTTGATGTAGGGGTTGTTAAAGAAAAATTCTCCTCAAATTGAAGAAGAAGGATATTTGGAGAGTTTGGTGTGGATGCTCTTAAGCGGTGTAATTTCTAGCTACCATGTTTGGGGCCTTCGTTGGATGGCACTCAACTATGAGAGTCATTCAATTAGATATTTATGAGTGATCTTGATGTAAGCATTCGACTCTTTATTTATAAAATGGTGTGAGGTATTGATTGATGAGACTCTCTCACGAGTTATGCTCGAGTTGAAAGAAAGGTTGATACATATTTTATCTAGCTGTTCTTTTTACCTGGATGTTTTATCTACACAAGAAAATAACCAGTCAAAGACATCTCGGCCGATGGCTAGGATGGTTAATTAAGTACCAATATGAGATAGCTTGCAGAACAAACACGTAAGGAAAGCATATATGTAAATCGATGTGTACTGTAATTTTCCATTTGAAAGTGGCTAAATGTGTTCTAAGTAGTCAACCTTGTGTACATACTCTAAGTGATTGATTCATTTTCTCATGTCTTAATTAACCCTCATTAATTATAAGGATCAGTTGAGTGTTCTGATGAATATACTCGAGTATATTTTCTACATTAACCATCCCTAATCATGGATTGATTTGACACGTAGTAAAAATGATCAACATGTTCAGGTCGGTTACCTGAGTCGTCCATGCTATGGATGACTTGACTTAATCTTGTCTAAAGGAAAATCGACAAGGTGCATTTGGTTCTGTAATGAATTGATTGGAAGATATGCCGGGATGATCCATGGTCATCTCTCTAGTAGCATTAGTAATCAAGCTCGAATTCTATCTAGTGACTCATATTTCCTCACCTCCTACAATTAGCCCTTAGCTTGCTATTGATCAGCCTACTTGTTGTTAGGACATGAGAGACAGTAAGCTAACTTGTCAAGTAGGTGGGTTGGCAATCCCTCTTTCCTATGTCACGAGCATGTTGGTGGCGTTGCCGTCGCATTAAATGCGATGTGCCCTTTCGGCGTACTTTTGGGCTTTTTTTTGAAAATTGTCTTTTTGAGTCCTACTCGATTTCTATTATAAATAAAAGGGAGGCCAAAGGAACGCTGACAGTTGCATCAGCGGAGAGGAGCTCTTTGAAGTTGAAATTGATAAAAACTTACCTTCGGACTACCATGTGTAAGGAGAGATTAAGTGGATTGACTATGATTTCAATTGAAAATGAATATTTGGATAAGTTAAACTACGATCATTAATTAAAGAATTTGCTTCAAAAAATGCAAGAAGAAGTTATTTTCTTTGAATCGAATCGTGCTAGTCATAAAGCACTATGACCGGGGTTGCATTTTGCTTTTGGATTTTTTATGTAATTCAAACTAAAAGCGTAATGTTACTTTATTTTTGTTCTTGTTTGATTATATATCTTTTAATTTTGTTATGTCTTAATACTAAGTGAACAATCAAATTGAGGTCGGACTTGAGCAACTCAAATGTCGGGATCGACATTGCCTGAATGTTTTATCTGCATAAAGAAACAACAAGTTAGAGACATCCCGACCCATGGTCAGAATGTCCTCCAATGATTAAGTAAGTACCGATATGAGAGAGCTTGCAGAACAGACGTTCGGCCAAGCACAAACAGATAAGGAAAGCAGATATGTAAAGAGATGCATACATTAAGTTTTTATGTGGAGGTGGCTAAATATGTTCTAAGTAGTCAGCCTCGCGTAGATACTCTAAGTGATCGATTCATTTTCTCATGTCTTCACCCTTATTTATAGGGATTAATTGAGTGTTTTGATGAATATACTCGGGTGTATTTTCTGCATTAACCATCCCTGATCATAGGCTGATTTGACATGTAATAAGAATGATCGACATCTTCAAGTTAGTGACAAAGTTCTGAATACCGTATCGGTTTGAGTACCATTTTTTCTTTGGTATGATTTGTACCGGTATCGGTCATATACCGGGTACCGTATCGAATTTTTTACAACTTTTAATATATGTATAGAGTAAGCTTTTAATAAGAGATTCCTTATTTTGCTACAGTGCGAACCTCTTATTTCCTGATCAAATTTTGATGATCCAAACTGTTCAATGTGTTTGAAACATATTTTTAAGGGTTAACGCGAGAAATCAAATAAAATATTATCCAGAAAGGCTTGATCCATTCAATTTTTCATAAAACTATTTTTGTCAGCATTTATTAAAAACTATTTAGATCAAACCCTTCTCAATATTGTTTCCAGCCAATTTCTTGCAAGTATCCTGTAAAACATGTTTCAAACACATTAAACGGTTTAGATCATTAAAATTTGATCAGAAAATAAGAGATTCACATCATAACAAAATAAGGAATTGCTTATTATAAAGGAACTGTGTATGTGTGTATTTATGTATTTCTACACAAATAGAATTTTTTCCCCATGACATCATTTCAACATGAAATAATTTTCTCTTAAACAATAAATATCATAAATAGACTTCAAACTAACTACTAAATATCCCAAGTGAATAACATGATAACCAAACATACGCAATGTCAAGTACAAATTCATCATAACAAAAGATACCGAAAGTTTCCCAAAAGACAATTGCAAAATTCTCCAAGAGGATGTACGCAAAGTTCACAAAGAAAGACTTTAATAGTAAATATAGGAAATAATAGGTTGTCATTCAACATAAATGTAAGGATCATTTTCTCCTCCAATGTCCCAATAATACTGGCTCTCGTTCTCATTAGAAAAATTATCCATGGCATCATCAAAGGTAGGCTCACGATTATCCAAAGTCAATGCATTTAAAGATGGTGGCTCAATAATCACCCATGCAACATCATCTTCATCAAGCAAATTAGGCTTTTCACTCACCCAATCATCCAACACATCTATATTCTCAAGACTAATTGGATCAAGTTCATCTTTCCTTTGCCTAATATTTCTACAAATGTAATTATCACAATTCATAATTCATGATAAAAAAAAAACGATCAAAGTATATTAAACAGTAGATGAGTTGACATTTGTTAATATAATACCTTTCTCAAAATTTCAAATTATAACGAACATAGACTAAATTATTAGGTCTTTTGTGCTCTAGTCTATTTTGTCTCGTAGAATGGATGAACTCAAACGTACTCCAGTGCACTGCAACATTGGCTAAGTACTCGAATAGCAAACTTTTGTAAATCTAGACTTCCATTTCTGAATTGCTCCCACCATGCCAGTAAAAAAAATAAAACGTGATGATACCTGGATTTGGTTTCTCTCGTTAACGTATAATGAGGGACATACTGAAGTCACCTGTTGATTGCTCCTCCATTTGTTCACTTACGAGGTCTTGTAGATGTTCATCTGACACCAAGACTATAAGAGCTTGAATCAATCATCGAGCAACTCTTTTTTTCTTTGTAAAAAAGTGTGAGAATTCGGAATTTTTTTTAATAAATTGCCCGGAATTAGATTTAAAAGTGGTTTTATGCACTTTATGTATGAATAATGAATTGCGATTTATGTGTAATGTATGTGAGATAAGGATTTTGT
>JABCMJ010040675.1:0-25229 GCA_014822125.1 Arbutus unedo | reverse complement strand
TATATCCCCACAATTAGAGCTATTAGATGAGAACAGATTTACCGAACATTCAGACATGCACACATCGAGTCCACATTGAATAGACTACATGTGAAATCTATTTATATAATAAATAAACAGAAAACTTCATTCAGACAATATATGTACTCCTCGTTGCATACCTTGATCCACTATTGTTCTATACAATATATTAGATGCAGTGAAAATCGTTTCTTTGAATGAACTCTTCTTTATGTTAGAACAAAGAATAATCGATTCTCCTATCCAAAAGAAAAGTTTTTGTTCTTGGGAAGGATAAAAACTAGATGACTTAATTGGGTCAGGTCCCCCATTCAAAAGGATAAAAAGGGTCATGTAAAAAAAGCATGAGGCTTAATAGTGTTAGCATGGATGTAAACACTAGCCAGCAATTTTCCTTTCTTTTCGGACCCATTAAGAGTATCAAAAGAATGCCAAGTTTGTTTTGCTTATTCTATAATAACCCATTACAAAATAACATATGATATTAGAAATATACACAGTACCGTATGTATCTTCAAACTTCACTTTGTTACATATAAACAATTTCCAAGTCTGACTTCGAACCCATCACAATTGACAATCCGAAGATCCAAATAATTTCAAATTGCAATTTGAAATCTATCAACGATTTCGAACTCATATTTGGTCTAGATTTGCGGGAACCATGTGGGTTCTTATTTTTCTTTCTGCTGCCCTATGTGTGAGTCGAATGAAAGATGAGTCCGACGTATCTAGTCATGTCTGGCGATGTGTTTGAAATTCAAAAAGCTATAATTTTGGATAATTTTTTTTGTATGCCGGTCACATGTCCACAATGAGTCTAGAAAATATGTGTTCCAAACTTCCACAACACCAGTATGTAAGCTCATCAAGTGTGTCAGTACATATGTCCTAACACTAACAACTATGCAATGTGTGGCATACACTCAAGTGTCACAGAAATTTTCTATTCAGAAGAATTTAATCACCGCGGTAAACAACAAAGAATTCAACCTTAGTTGACTCCTATTTATGATTTTATATTCCTATGACAATAAAAACCTCCTTTTGAATCCACCACCAAAAAGTTCTACATTCATGGTCTATAAGGTGTAGTTTTGGTTTTGGTAGAGGATACATATCGGGACTTATATTTGAACCCCTCTCGTCTTTGGGTGATTGTGGTGGTTCACATCCTACCTATATATGGACACTGACAAGTTCAAATTTGGTGGAAATAGTAGAGTAAGAGTTCTCGGACTAATCTGAAGAAATAAAAATACCTCTTGGCCTTGCCCTGGTTATATAAGGGTTATTTGAGCGGGAATCGAAAAAATCTTTCCTGAGAAAATTGCTAAAAAGAACGCCAAGGGGCACGTCACATTTAGCCGACAAGTAATCACTAGCACGCGGATGACATCAGAATGATAAACCGCCAACTCACCTCCTCGGCTTATTAACTCACTATTGCCCAAATTAGCTAAAGGGCAATTTTGGAAGGTGAATAAATCTCACAGCCGACCCATAAACTAAGGACTCGTCCAGCAACGGCATTTTGGGCAACAACCATCTCAGATAACAATCGTCTGGGACAACAATTGCCTCGGACCTCAAACCTTCTCAAACGACAACTGTATCAGACCACCAATTGTCCAGTACTAGGCCTTGGGAGACTGTCATCCTAGTCGGTAATGCCGACCAACACAAAAGGGAGAACGGATCAGTCTTCTGATACATTAAATCAGCACACATTTAGGGGTGGCGAATTCAAAATATGCACTCTAGTACATTCATCAGTACATGCAACTAGTTTCTATAAATAGGAGCAAAAATCTACTAGCAAAAGGAATCGTTCATTTGGAAAAGAACTTATTTCAAGTTGATATTTGAGGCACTCTTAACCAATTTTACACACGAAAACACAGTAAGAACACTTAGCATACCTACGTTTCAGCATACGTTTACTCGGCTAAACATCTATTCTCCAAGCCTTCCCTCCTGCAGTTGTTAACTCAGCCATGAGAGGGCATTTTGACCACCGGTCCCAATGTCTCTCGCTAGTTGTTACTTCTTGCAGAGGACGTCCGAGCAAAACGCATTGTGGTGCAATTTCGGGTTGACCCTTTTTCAGGTTTAGAAGGACTCATGTGGGAGTCCCATAATTCAACGCCCCACAAATTCATTCATGTATGGATTAATAAATTATGGTTTAGTAAATAATGTAGCAAGGGAAGATAGATATGAAAGGGTTATAATAATCCTAAATACCTTAAAAGGGTTAATGAATCCTTCTCTATCAAAAAAGGAGTCAAAAATCAAATTCATGGAATCCACGCGTCTTGCAATACAAGTGAGTGTCTTTCCTAGTAGACCACGGGATCCTCAATACATTACTTAAGATTCTTATTCTTCAGGCCTAAAATAATCACTTTACACACACCGTTCGCATCCAAAGGCATACATATGTATTTTCCACATATTTTAGAAATTTGACCGAATCAGAGGGACACAATTTAATAGACATCATGATGCAAAAAATGACCATATTGATTCACAATTTGAAAATTATGGTGGCAAGTGGACCAAATATTCAAAATTTGCAACATTAGATTTACATTATTTGCCCCTTTCTAAATTTGTCGCCAAACACACGTCTCTTAATTTTCTCTGCTAAAAAAATGGCTTAGGTAATTGACCCAACTGGCCAAAATCCGACCCATTCCTGCAGCTACGAGCCACTACTCAGTGAAATATAAGAACTTCAGTAGAAGGTGAGAGAACAAGTTCCATCTGAAAATAGTCATTTTGAGAGAGAGAAAAAGGTCAAGATCAGGTCTCCCTCTCAAACCCATCCGTGCGAAGACCCTTCTGCATAATTTCTTTAGTCGTGACATAAAATGGATAGATAGTATCACAAGTTATGCCTTGCTTTGAGAGGTTGTTTTCACAAGGATCTGTTACATTGTTTCCACACCCTTTACTCTCTGTCTATGGCAACTTAAAATAGTTGTCCCGTGCCAACAGAATGATCCATGTATATAAGCAGTGTCATCTAAAACTATAAATTGAAGAAAAGATTGCTCCTAAAAAATAAGAGATACTCAACACGTAACATGTAAAGCTAAACGAGTAACTCAAAAGAAAATCTAAAATAAACAAGAAACAAAAAGTAAATACAAAAAAGACATAATTGAAAGGAAATACGAAAAAGCAAAAATAGGAAAGTAGTTCAGGTTTAGGGAGGGTAGACATGCACACAAGATATGCATATGGCAAAAAGACAAACTATGAACACTCAATCCTTTGGGAAACCATTTCTAAATTGTGAAAGACAGCCAGGCTAGATTATGTCCCAGGAAAACATGACTATGGCTTTTGCAGTTTCGCAGCATTTTCAACATACAGAGGTCTAACTTCACAGCAAATCAGAGTAGGAACAATCAGATTGCAATAATACCTCACACTCGGTAATAAGAGAGGAACTGTAAAACCTTATTATGTGCGCCACCGATCGCAAGACCAGACGACGGAAATAAGGTTCTCCTGCTTCTCCTTCAAGCTGATTTATTAGATTGTGATGTAAGTACAGAAAAATCAATAATGTGTAATTCTTGAAAGATAAAAGTTGAAGCACAATCAGATAAAAAAGAATCATAGACGCTTCAACAAAGAAATCACCTCGGCATTGGTACGAAGTGAAGTCATTAGAAGTGAGCATATCTGGTGGCGCAATACCTGTTAAATAATTGTGCTAGCTTTTAAAATATGAAAGCTGCTGTTGACAACAATAATCAAGTTCCATCCTATCTAAGAGCTTGAGGATTTTAAAGGAACTGGTAACCAAATATGGTATCATATTTGGTTTAAATGTCCTGAGAGACGTAGATAGGTACAGACAAGTATAATAATTACACAGAGATATGAGAACAGCAACAAAAAATAGGATACCAACTGAGAGTGGACAAGAAAGTGAGCAATTACTTTCTAGGGCCACAACATTATTGTGGACAAACATTTCCCAGTCTCTGGATGTACCTAAACGGGACCCATTTTATAAAATGAAAAACAAAAACAATTTTGGACGCGTATGACTTTTCTCATTAATGGCAGCCTAAATCACATGGTTAACACTAATAAAACTTCCGATGCTCTGCTACGGTTTCTACACTACAGTAACTATGGCATAGATGATAAGACCAATGGGGCTTCACCACTGTCCACAAAGACTTAACTAAAAAATAAACAAAATACGAGCTACAAACCCTCGCTAGGGAAAAAGTCTCCCTTACAATCATCCAACAAAGAGGAGGGTCCACAAAATTTCTTTTTTCTAGGAAACAAATGGAAAAGGTTAAATTGATTATCTACATAGCCATCGCCTAATTCCCAAAGATACACCGAGTCCCTTCTCTCCAACTACGACACCTTAAGAGCGAAGGAAGCAACATCCTAAGCTTGCTTAATCTTCTTCACCTGCCACCCAAGGCTGAAATACCCAAACTCACAAAAATTGTAAACAACAATCTACAATCGACACCCTTCTTAAACAGGGAGGTATTCTTCTCCCACCCCCACCCTTCCCTCTGCTCTTGCAGGTGAGTTTGCTTCCCTTTTCTCCATTCCACACTCAACAAATTAATGAAATAAGGTGTGAGGCTCCTCCTTTTACATACATATGGATGAGGCTATCTTGATATTGAGTCAGCCCCATTCACACCGACGACGTTCAATGAGGTAAGCCCTCTTTCCCCTGATCTTGCTATCCGGTATGAAAAGAACGAACATTTAGGCAGTCAAACTTCATCTTTACAATTAATTAATGGTAGTATAATGTGCATGTCCTGCTTTCCTATCAAGTACTAGAAACTACATATAGATAGCCACACTATCCGGTATGAGCCCAGTTGCAAGAACGAGATTCACGACTCAATTCTTTTCTTCTCAATTAAACCTCTAGCAACATCACAATTCATCAAAAGGTAGTCAACAAGCTCTTGGACTCCCTTGCACATACGAAATCAAATAGGCAAAAAACACCTGGCTTGCTCCTTAAGAAATCACGTTAGGATGTAGTTGAAAGGTGTCATCCATGCAGAAAAAGTGAATTTAGAAGGAACTCGTAAATTTGAAAATGGTCTTTAATGACAACCCCATCTTCCTTATCATTAATGATTATGTCCCCTGTTGATCTTCCTCCTAAGTTCCAACACATTTGCCCTACCTCAATAGAGACTCTCATGTTGTATATGGGAAAGTAGCATTATTTACGTATCACTTGTTTATCTTTCATTATAAGGGTAGTGTAGTGTTTAGTCTCGTTAGAGTTAATATGATTAGCCTATATAAATCATCTCTTACTTGTATTATTTTGAAGTTCAACAATGGAATAGAATAACTCCTCTTTTTACATCTATCATGGTATCAAGGTCATAGGTTAAGACTTATTTGATTTTAGTTCAACCGCAGCCGCTAATCCTACTTGTCGTCTGTTGGGCCACTACTTGTTTTGTTATTGTTCATCAGCACTATTTATCAATATTCATCGTGATACTGTTTATCGATATTGTTCTAGACCTGTTTGCCATTTTTTGGTACTATTGACACTGTTCTAGCACTGTTCAAACCTAAGGTCTGATTGCTTTGGGGGTTTTGAACTCGATATGTTTGGCCTCGGCACCTTTTGTCTACACTTCTCTCGATCTGGATCTACATCTGCATCTACAATTTGTTTTGCCCCAGTCGAATCCTCTTTTTCAATGGATCTACATCGTTCTCTCTGAATCAGCATCGTTCTCTCTCGATCTAAATCGTTTTCTTTGGATCTGCATCTGCGATCTGTTTTGCACAAGCCGCAACTTCTCTTCTCTATTTGCACCAATCACCTTCTCCTATACATAAGGTTTAGGGTCTTTGAAATATGCATCTGCAATCTATTTTGTACCAGTCAACTCCTCTTTTTTCACTAGATCTGCATCATTCTCTCTCCATATGCATATGCATCTATAATCTGTTTTGCACCAGTCAACTCTTTTTTTTTACTGGATCTTCATCGTTCTATCTAAATCTGTATTGGCAATCTATTTTGCACTAATCTACTCCTTTTCTTTCTCTGAATCGGCATCGTTTTCTCTGGATCTGTATCGATCTCTATGTTTGCACTGGCTAAAACCCTCGCTAACCACCAAAGAACCTCCGGCAATCCTGCCAAACCTCTGGCAACCCTCGTCACACCTCTATCCGCCTCCGACAACCTCAATATCGTTTTCTACTTAGTAAACTCACGGTGTTATTGCATCCCGAGTTTTAGGGGAGAGGGATGAAAGTAGCATTGTTTATATATTATTTATTTATCTTTTAGTATGAGGGTAGTGTAGTCTTTTAGTCTCAATAGGGTTAACAGGGTTAGCCTATATAAATCATCTGAACCTTGTATTATTGTGATGTTCAACTAATAGAATAGAGTAACTCTTCTCTTTTTTCATCTATCAGTATAGCATCCGAAAAAAGTCAATTTGTGATAATGATAAATTTAGCAAAAAAATCCACTTTACACCCCTATGTTTGACCCTTGTGCGAATACCTTCTTCGCATAGAAAATATACAAATTACCATCTTTCCATGTTGTGCCGAAAGGCAAAAATTGAACTTCCTTCTCTCCACATATGAAACCCTAATTACCAAAACAAACTAGAAACTTTTTCCCTCTCCTTAGCCCCACCGGCACGCCTTCTTACCAACAACTGTGCATCCACCACTTCTTCCTTTCCAAGAACCGCTGCCAACAAGAATCCCTTTTCACCACCTCCCTTCCACTCTCAACCCCCTCATCGGCTCCCTCCCCCTCCCTTGCCACCTTGCCAAACATAATGCCTTCTCTACCCTCATTAGTCACCGTTGCTACCTCTTCCTTCCCACCCCCACCCCCACCCCCACCCCCACCATTCCCCTCCCCAACCCTCATCATCGCCTCCCCTCCCCTCCCACCACCTCACCCCTTGTGCATCCTCTTCCCTTATTGACCCGCTTCATGCCTTCTCAGCTACCGTTGCCCCTTCAATCGCCCTCCCCTGTCACCTGGGCGCCATATCTTCCCTTCTTAGCCACTGTTTATAGGGCTCTTCCCCTCCAAATCTGCAACAATGTATTCAACTACATGTATTTGTATATGCACAATGGGATAGTTGATAAAAGTTAGAAATTAGGTGTAAACAACATGGGGACAATGCAGGCGGCTTTTGTAAACTTCAATAGTCTGTTCAGGGGCAAATATTATAACTTTATAAGTATTGGACCAATAGAACAATATAAAATATATGCTTATGCATATAAACATGACACTGGTTTCATAACACATTTGATAGGAGCCCTAACAAGAATTTAAGGGGTTACAATGTAGGTACAAAATTGAAAAATATATATATTTATAAAGTCGTGTCCCCTTTGTGTCTATCTCCCTATTTTTTGAGAATTTTCGTCCCGTGCCCATGTCTGTATCCATGTCCATATCTGTGCTACATAGTTCCTCATATGGCAATGTTTCGTACTCCATGCCACAAAGCACCAAACAAAGAGGCCACCGTGGGAGGACGTTTAGGACCTAAAATCTCTTCAAACAAACAAATGGTGTACCACTACCTATTAATGCCTTGTAAAAAGATTTAATTTGAAATCAATCCGCCTCCAAATAATCTCGGCTCTATAGACTCTTTCCTATCCCAATATTTGATATCTGACTCCAAATCCTAGCTAGTGCTTACATAACTAGGTTACTGTTAGGAGTTATATTACTAAGAGTGGTTAGGTATGATTGTACAAGTCATTGAACATTTTTAGTCTGTCTTATAGTAAATATGTTGTGTGTTGGGGCTTTGTTTACCCTAAACACTTTTACCTCTCAGCTCTAATAGTATTGTATCAGAGCGTTGATTCATTGCCAACTAGCCTTGCCACCACCCACCAATTGTCACCACCTATAAGCCACCACCCCACCATGATCGATAACTTCGATTTGCAATTCGATTGATCAATCCTACTTTGAATAGCCTCTTGCGCCTCAACTCCAGTTTGTAATTTGATCAGCCTCCACGCCGACACCCCACCTCGATCAACTTCCATGTCAGCACCCCAGTTCGATTAGCCTCTCGGGTCTTAACCCAATTCAATTGATCCATCCTACTTCAATCGACCCATTTTGTTGGACCCCGTTAAGTCATTGTGCTTGAATCAGCATGTTAGTCCTTTGCCTAGTTCAAATGGATCTATTTGCCCTATGTCACTGTTAACACTATTTTGTCCATTGTGGGTTGGATCCACGATATGATTAGCTTTGCACATCCACTGTTGCTATTTGACCATTGGTAATGGAGGTCTCTTTCCATTGACTGGTAATTTTTACTGTTGGACCTTCTTATGCTTCTATATTCAGGGTTGGTTTAATCATGCTATGTTTGGCTAGTGAGATCCTATGATTGCTTTTGTTCTTGCTCGTCAAAACAGTGGGGCTATTTGATGCATGTATTGTATGGTGATTGGTTATTAGTTGATCGTTGGCCATCTGTTGTACATTCTACAACCTACAACAAAAAGATTTGTCTGCAATAGTTTCTAGTTCTGCATAGCACTATACTTTCCTGACATATAATACTCTTAAGGAATGTACTTTAACATGTGTAGATTTGAAAGTTGTGGATGCCTAGATTCGTATTAGGTTGTGGAATAGTATGGAGTCTCAGATCAGTGGGCACTCTGGTATTTTTACCAAATACCAAACTTGTACGGCACTAGGCATAGAAGTTGTATTTGGGTGTAAAAAATTTGCGCAAGACATATAACCTTCATCAAACTTACTTTTCTCTTGCTCTTGGTGATTTATATTCAAAAGATTAATATGTAAAGTTCTGGGGTGTTTGTGAGGAGCTTAATATCTGCCAACCGATTTCTACTGATATTCAAGTTATGCAGCGGCAGCGAGAGTCTATGCATATGGCTCGTTTTTTATGTGGTTTGCCTTTCACGTACGATCCTATCTGTTCCTATCTTGGAGCTCGTGACTTTGCCTTCTCTTTGTGAAGTTTCCAGCCACCTTCGTCAGGCTTCTATATCAGGGACTAGTTTGCCTCTCTACTAACCCATTCTGTAGCCACCACTACCTCTAGTTGTAACTTTTCTCGTGTTTTTACCTGTGATGGTCAGAAATCAGGGGGAGGCGGTTATGGTGGGTTTGGGCATGCTTCTGGTCGAGGTGGCCCTAGTTTTGGCAGACTCTGACAGAGGTAGTCATTCGCTCGAGAGAGGTGACCTTGGTCATGGACGTGTGCCTCGACAATGCACTTACTGCAATGATGATAGTCATATTGTTGAGTACTTTGGGGATCTTTATGGTAGCCCTTCTGCCCATCAGGTTATTGTTTTTGAGAATAATAGCCAACAGTTGCTTAGTTCTTCTAGCTCAGCTCCTCGCGTAATTACTGTCCAAAGGATGAGTACCATCACCTAATGTCTACACAGTCTTCTCAAATGTCCTCTTCCTCAATTTCTACACTTGCTTAGAAAGGTCAACCCTTCCATGTCTCGCTACTAATACTCCTTGGTTTGTTAATTTTGGTGCTTCTGATTATATAATTGATGTCTCTATCGTCCTGTCTAGTTGCCACTCTCTTGGCAAACCTTCTTGTACCTTAGCCAATAGTTCCACTAGTGATATCGATGGTTTGGGTCAGTTACTTTGAAGCCATCATGTTCTTTGAAATCTATTCTACTTGTGCTTTGTTTTACTTTTAGCCTTATGTCTGTTAGCAAACTTACAAAATCATTGAACTATGTCGTTCTATCTTCTCCTGATTGTTGCATGTTTCATGATCTTAAAACGGAAAGGAAGATTGGTGGCAAAGCAGAGCGAGGTGGCCTGCACTACTTTGCTCATGTCAAGCGTCCAAGCTTTATTGGCCTTCAGTTCTCGATTTAACTTTACCAACATTATTATCGTCTTGGCCATTTGTCTCTCCGGAACATCAAGCGGACGGTTCCATCACATTGTCGTATTGAGAGAATTTCGTGTAAAGTCTATTGAATTTAGTATACACCATCTTATTTCATTTCCCTTAGGCTAGAGTCATACGTCATGTCCTTTTCATTTAGTTCACTCTTATATTTGGGGTCCTATGTGTGTTCCATCACACTTTAGTTTTCAGCATTTTCTCAATTATTGTTGATGATTACTCTAGGGTGACTTATGTTCATCTTATAAAGAGCTCTCTGAGTTGTACTTTGTTTTTATGCACTTCTATATGAAATAAAAACTCAATTTGATACTCCTATTCGTGTGTTTAGTTCTGATAACGCCCGTGAACATTTTCGTGATGTTTTGTCAATTTTTTTGATGATCATGGTATTATTCATCAGTTCTCCTGTGCTAGACTCCACAGTAAAATGGAGTTACCGAACGCAAGTTGTGACATTTATTAGAAGTCACACGTGCGCTCCTATTTTCAATGAAAGTACCCAAATCCTTTTGGGAAGATGTTGTTTTGACTGCAGGTTATCTTGTGAATCACATGTCGTCTACATATCTAGGGGTCAAGTTTCTGCTAGTGTTCGATGTTCGAGTCGTCTTCTCTACTCCCCACCCCTTAAGGTTCTTGGGTGGACATTTTATGTTCATACCCTTTATCATGGCCGCGATAAACGTGATATGGGGTCAATCAAGCGTGTGTTTCTCTTGCACCGAGAAGGGATTTGTTACTCCCCCTCCCCTCATCACCATTTTGTTTGTGTTGATATTACCTTTAATAAGTCATTGCTGCTTTCCACGAAGTCTTCTCTTGTGAATCCATCTCACTACAAGCTTACTTTAGTTCCAACATCCCCATCGCCTCTTGTGCAGCCATTATAGGTGTATTGCCAACCAAAAATTTTGTCCACTCCACCTCAGCTCCCTTACTTGTCTTCTCCTCCGTTACAATATGCAATTGCTTCTCCGGATTCCCTTACAATTGCTCCATATGCCTCCTCACTCACTTGTCTCCATCACTTCGTACTTTTTCTACTTTTGTTACGTCTATCTATGTTTCTAACACTTGTTCAAAAGGCTTTATCTATTTCTAAGTGACGAACAGCTATGGAGGATGAAATGTATACTCTTCATCACAATGGTAATTGGGGGTTCCTCTTCTTTTTGGGAAAACCATTGTTGCTTGTTGTGGGGTATTTATAGTGAAGTATCATTCTAATGAGTCTTTTGAGCGATACAAGGCATGTCTTGTTGCCAAAGGCTAGCCATACATAGACTTGTGGTGTTAAAAATGCGAGGACCTCGTTTTCAGTGGCTAATCTTGGTTGGGCTTAATTCTAGTCAAGTGTCAAGAACACCTTCTTGCATGGTGATCTACATGAAGAGGTTTACATGGAACAACCACCCTACTAAGAGGGAACATACTCAAGTGTGTCAGTCTTTCTAAAGCTCTTTATGGTCTTAAGCAATCTTCTAAGCTCTTTATGCTTTGTTGTCATTTTGATCATTGACTTTTGTCACACTTCTTATGGAGAGTCTTTGATTGTCCATGGGAACGATATTATCACCACGTGTGATGATCCACACAGTATTGATGAGTTAAAGGATTTCATGCAACTTCAGCTTCACACCAAGATCTTGGGAAAGTTAAGATACTTCTTGGCTATTGAGGTAGTAAGATCCAAACATGGTATTAACTTATCTCAAAGATATACCAATGAAACCCAAAGTCAAGTTGTATGTTAATTAAGGAGTGCTACTTTCTAGTTGTAAGGGGTATCGTCACTTGGTTGAAAATCTCTATTATTTAACTCCTACAGGTCCAGATATATCATTTGCTATTATCATGCTAAGAGAGTTTACGTCTCCTACATTGCGATGTTGTTCTTAGAATTGTCAAATATCTCAAAGCTGATTCAGGATGCGGTTTGTTCTAGTGTGCTAATGGAATTTTGGTGTTGAGGCGTTTACAAACTCAAATTGGTCAAATAAACCATCTGATACAAGATCAACTATAGGGTATTGTACCTCCCTTTGTGACAATCTCGTTACTTGGAAGTGTTTGGTGTGCAATTGCCCATAAATCCATATTTTGACCATCAGGTGGCGATCCATATTGCATCTAATCCAGGGTAGCATGAAAAGACTAAGCATATTGACATAGATTGCCATATTGTTAGAGAACGAGTAGATAGTGATGTAATAGCTATCCCTTTTGTGCTTTTGTAATATTTATGCTTCAGCTTGAAGGGGAGTGTTACGAGTTATATTAGTAATGGTGGTTAGGAGTAAGTGATGGGAGAAGAGTCATTGTATTGTTTTGGTTCGGTTTATTATAAAAAGATAGCGTGTGTTATGATTTTGTTCACTCTAAACACTTCTATCTCTCACCTCTAATAATATTACATCACCTTCTTTTGAATGACTTCTAAACATCTCCCAATTTCGGAGATGAACCCAAATTCCTCACCACTCTACCCATAACAAGTTCTACTAAAGTTTCTCTAACATTTGGCTTGCAAATGCATGAATGGAAATATGACTAACAATAAATTTTCCTCCCTTTGAAATGTAATTCTTTTCACACCAAGCGTCCATTCAATATTTTCAAAACTTAACTTCAACCACATTGAACCACACAATCAATTTTGTACAGATGGTGGTTAGTGATAAAGCCGATCCCACTCAACCTGTGAGCACAAATATTGTCTCTGTTTCTCTACGCTGGACGCGGATCGCACATCTTTAAGCGTGTGAGGGCCTAATATGCATTGTCGGGTCAATTCCGTAACAATGCAAGCCCTTCAGGCAACTAGCTCTCCAATATAGCCATCAAAATTGCATGATTCTCAATTTGGTTCAAGGCTTATGCAAGAACGACACGTATCTACAACTAATCAATTTTGCGACGAATTGGTGATGAACCTTACTACTCACAATTCGATTTCTAATTTATAACTCATGCCATTCTTTAAAATTTTACAGTTGACAATTCAGAACCGTCCCAAGGATATATCTTCGTGGAATATTTAGTAGGGAAATATCCAATAACTATGCGCAAGTGCTGATCAATTGGTGATTGCAATATCTAACAGGATCCAAACCAAGTTCTTAATCATTCTTCTAATTATCCACAAAAAATGTCAAAATACATCTTCTGAAGATATTTAGGCTAAAACAACTTCTACCCTTCAATTAACAATTGCCATATTGATTAGATGAACATAGTTTAAAATGATAGGAGCCAAATCAGATAACAATTATTACAGAAGACATTACAATCTTATTGTTTGTAATATCCTACATGAATGCCTATTTTTCAGAATGTAGTACTACTTTCCTCCAAGCCTTTGGACCCACATCTCTTGCCATATAACCAAGCTTCTTACATGTTAGACTACATGATCTGTCGGGAGAAAACAACTTTCATTGTTTTAAGCCTAAAGTCCAAAGTTTTCATGTATATAATTTTCTTGATATCTAAATGCAGAATTGCATAGTTTTTGCACAGTTTGAAAAGTTTGAAGAAATCTATACCATTCACAATTCGAAATCAATTCACAACTTGACAGCTATGTTGAGTTGAAGTTCACTTAACATACATGAAGTACCACATATAAAGATTCTGAAGTCATAATATTGTTACAATCACCTCTTCATATGAAACCAAGATTCTGAACACAACCACATAATTCGACAGAATGAACCTGCATAATAACCAAGCACCAAAAAAAAAAAAAACCAAGTCACGTACCGTACTTTGTCTTTAGTAAAATGTACAGAATAGTAATTTAGCTTCTGTATAAACTCACCTTATCTAAATATTGCAGATGCCTTTCCTTATAATTTGTTTCCTTATAAAGGCAAAAATTAAGCATTCTGGAAACACCTAGATGTTATTACTTCATTGCATTCCTATACAGGTGCTAAGTATTACTCAATGGTGTTGCACAAACCCTTAGGACTTTTTCCTGTCTGTTTGACTTTGATTCCCTATTGCATTTTCCACTGAATTTTTCATACAAAACCCACTATTTGATGGAGTTAAGAAGCATGAGAACTTCATCTTGCTTACCCAGTTGCCAATTTTAGATTGAGGAATTACAAAATTCTCTCTACTGACAATCACTCTGAAATTGGCACAGTTTTCTCAATTGGCCGATTGCAACATGCTGACCCTCCTGTCAAAAGTCGATGCACCTCTCCAAACATTGAACTGTGACTCTATTTTTCGTAGACTCGAGTTTTTTTCCTATACAAGCATGACAGCGGGCACATAGAAAAATTTTAAAATGTAGGACATGTTTAGTAGGGACCATATCCAATCTTGTAACTGAATATTTAATTTAATTGATATTTATGTGGAATTGAGGACAAAACTGTAATTTTGGAAAGTTTGGAGACTTGATGTGATATTGAATAAGTCCTCAGGGGTTAACGTGTGATTTGCCCTTTAATTAGTATTTAAACAGAAAATTTATATTCATCAGGGTTGCGTGACATCAAAGACTAAAAGTTCAAAGAGAGAAAAAACCCTAAAGAGCCTCTCCACTTTATTAGGGATTGTACGTCTAACTTCTATATTCTCGAAGAACGCAACCAGGAAGCATCAACCCGGTGTCGAAAGCAAAAGTCGAGTCGGGTGTTGATGTGTTCGAGGATGAATCAAGTGGATTGCAGTGTGTTAGGGCTTGGACTCGGAGGATCGTCAGATTTGAAGTAGGATTTGTGATAAACTTGAGTTTAGGATAGTTTACTATGTTTTGTATCGTATTTTTGATGTTGTTTCTATGCAATACATGATGTACAATTCATTGAATGAGGGGTTGGTTCGCATCATAGTGGCAGTTTGCAAATTTTCAAGAAACCCTAAGCCTGGGTAGTCAGGCTATACTTTTATCGATCAGAAGTGTTCTGCAAAACAATTCAGAATCAAAGGCTGACTGGTCAAGGAGTCAACCTAACAGATCAAAAAGGGTTACAAATTATTCCGGTGGCAAACCCTAATCTGTTAGAGAGTGTCTGTAACTAGTCAAGACTGATGAAATACCTTTTAAATTCCAGAGATAAATGATAACAGGTCAGAGTGTCCTAACCCGTCAGGCTTTTCTCAGAATACCTCCAATGTTGAATCCTAACGGTCAGAGTAATGCCTTAACCGGTCAGACTTGTTTCCAACTTACTTCAGTGTTAAACCTTGACTGGTCAGAACCCAATGCAACCGGTTACCAAGGTTATCTTCCTAAACTAAGGACATTGAGTGGATATTTTGGAATTACTTCGATGTGTTGATTCTAAATCGGCATTGTGGCACTTGCAAAGTCATGTGATAGTGGTTAGAGTCCATATGCATGGTCATAGTCTGTCTATGATTTCCTGATTTGGTTTTTGTGTGATTTCATCGGTACGAATTCGTAAAAGGTGACCGCGTGACGGGAAGCCCGTCGGTGCTGGTCCAAGAACCCGACTATGGGTTAGAATCCCTCGGTTTGGGTGATCCCATCGGTGGTAGTCTGTGAACTCCACATAGGGGTTAAGTCCCTCAGTGCAAGTCCGTAATCCCGTTCAAGTCAAGGCAAGATAGGATGCATGAGATGCATGTGTTGTTGTGAGTACTACAGTTTATCAAATCTTTTGCAAACTGTATATTTTTGTATAAACCAAAACTAATGCATTTTGGTACAAAATGTTTTAGACTTGTGTTTATCATGCATTATATACGAGCTTCAGCTTAAGTTGTTGTATTTTACCTATTTTACAGATGTTGAGCCTAGGGATAGAGCTCATGAGATAGAAGATTAGAATAGGTTTAATTTCATGTTACATCATGCTTGGGTTGTTTGGGCACTATGGACCCCTTTTTAATGGTATAGTTGCTTTGATTTAGAACTAAAGTAACAGAACTTTTTTAATATATATTTTGGGATTGCTCAATTCATGTCTTTGGAGTTGGGGTGTGACATGTTTCCAATAACATAAATGTCTTATAAACAAGTACAACATCGAAGATACAAAATCCAAGACATTATGTACATACTTTGCCTCCTACTTCACAAGCTTACTAAAAGACTTCCTATGAAGGGAATGCTTTAAACAACGGATGTTGTCAGGTAATTTGAAGACATCTTAAAAGAACTAGATCACAATAGGGGGGCATTAACGAAAAGCACTTGGTCCTTGTAGACAACACATCACAATAAGTTGTGATCTTAAAGTGCCTCCCCAACTATCAGTCTCCAATTGGTGACAGGTTGATGGCAAAAACTCCTTTTGATAAGTGGAAAAAGGCCCAACTATTTTGGTCACAAAGCTTTCTTAGAAAAGTTATTGGTTGCCCCTCTTGAACCGATACCACACCAATCCCTTTAATGGAAGCGTCACATTCCATAACACAACTTTTGTTGTAATAAGGTAAATCTGGACAACAAGTAAGAGATGTGGGCAACTTCAAATGATCAAATGCAGACTCAGCTTCTTTAGACAATTTAAATACAACCTTCTTGCGTAATTATCCATGAAACTTATGTGGCATGCCATCAAACTCGAAAATCCTCATAAAGCCTTAGGAATTTGAGGCTTTTGGCAGCTAGACATACTTTCTATTTTAGGAGGTTCGCAGCAGATGGATTACAAAGAACCAAAAAAGTTAATATCTATATTCTCATAACTCAAAAACCGAATACAATGCTAAAACAAGATTAACTAGAGAAACCATAGCAAAGCCTAGATTATAAAGTGGCTAAACTACCCTTCTGACAACGTAAAAGACATAACACTAAACTATGTTCACAACCCCCCTCAAACTTAGGAGGCGAGCGCAGAGAGCATCAAGAGTTTGCCGAGGAAACAAAAGCGAGTAGTAATTTGGGTTTTTGTAAAGAAATCGGACAACGATAGCAAGGATGTTACAAATGGCAAATCAATAGTGCCTGACTGAAAATGTTGACAACAAAATGAAAGTCAATTTGAATATGCTTTGTGCGCTCATGAAAACCGAATTATGAGCAATCTGAATAACACTCTTATTATCAAAATAAAGAGCCGTAGAGGAAGGAAGAGTGACACCGATAATAGATAACTGCCGTTGCAGGCATACAATCTCAAAGGTGGCGTGAGCCATAACACGATACTCGGATCTCAGCTTCTGCAGTAGAACGAGCAATGACAGATTGTTTATTACTTTTCCAAGAAGTAAGCAAATCACCTAGGTAGACACAGAAGCCGGAGATAGACTTTTGATCAAAGATAACACCACACAATTAGCCTCGCATAAACCCAAAGAGTTAAACTCAAAATAGAAAAGAGAAGGAAGCAATGAAGAGGGTTCCACAAATAAAACATAAGAGACAAAGCACGGCCATCCAGTGCGTAGAACGAAGAGCAAAAACAAACAGGCTAACAATATGCACAATGTAGACAATGTTAGGCTGAGTCGTAGTTAGATAAACGAGACAACTAACAAGCTCGCGATACTCTATAGGATCATCAAGAAGAACCCATCTGAATCAAATAGCTTAGCGTGTAGTTCAATAGGAGTATCAACAGTCTTGTCATCAATGAGATTAGAACAATAAAGGAGCCGCATACTTAGTCTGAGACAAGAGATAACCATTAGGGGGTAAGGCAATCTCAATGCCAAGAAAAAAATGAAGAGGACCCAAATCTTTCATGTCTAACTCACAGAAATGATGAAATTTCACCTCACCAATAGCAGCAAAGTTGGAACCAATGATGATAATATCATCCACATATACAAGAGAAGAACTAAACCATGTTGGGTGCGGAGAACAAAGAGAGGAGAATCATAAGTACTAGGCTAAAAACCAATCTCAAAAACAACTAAGAAATTGCTCATACCAAGCACGAGGAGACTGTTTAAGACCATACAGAGCACGGCGTAGACGACAAACAAGGCCAAAATCATGAGAGAACCCAGGAGGAGAGCGCATATAAACTTCCTCATATAGATACTCATTAAGGAAAGTATTCTTAACATCCAAATAAAATAGGGGCCAGTGTTGTGCAACAGCCACAAAAAGTAAAGTGTGAACAATGGTCATCTTTGCAATTACGGCAAAGGTCTCCTCGTATTCCTAAGAGAACCCCTTTGCAACCAAACGTGTTTTATGCTACTCCAAAGAACTAACAGAATGAGTCTTAACTACGTAATCCCTTTGCAGGCAATAAGATTTTTACCATCCGGAAGAGGGACCAACACCCAAGTTTGAGTTGTAGTAAGAGCAATGAGTGGTCATTCATGGAGTTCACCCAGTGAGGATTGTTACAAGCTTCTTTGTAGGACCTGGGTTCAAAGTAGCTATGGACACAACATAAAAAGGAACGATTGGAAGAAGAAAAACACCTCTTAGTAAAACCAAGTCTTAATAGTGGATGATAATGACGATGACGAGTAGGATGTCGATGGTCAGACAGATCAAAGTCCTTAAAAGCAGATTTTTGGGCAAGAGAACAAGGAGAAGGAGCCTAACGGTGTGAATAAGCCAAAGGATAAGGAGAAATGAGGGAGGAACTAGAAGAGCAGAGGGAACGAAGGGAACGACTGGTACATGAGATAGGTCAAGAGTATGAATATACTAATCTACAAGAACGTCTGAAGGGAATGGATCAATACAAATGAGATCCTCTTTGACAACGGTCGTAGTTTTGGAGGTAAGGAAGAAGTAGGGCAGTTGATCAAGGTAACATGTCAAGACAATTTTTGTGTCACTGGATCGTAGCAAGGATAGCCCTTTTGTTGAATCTCATACCCCTAAAAAACACGACACAAAGAGCACTAAGTTTTGTGCAGTTCTACTTAGGGACAAGAACGAAGCATGTAGAACCAAACACGTGAAGAAGGGCATAGTTAGGAACTTAACCATAAAGATGTGCATAAGTAGAAGAGCGGGAGAGAAAAGGAGTAGGCATCTAACTCAAAAGGTAAGCTGCAATGAGCATAGCATCTCTCCAAAATACAGCAAGCACAAAAGAAGAAAGGAGATCTAATTCAAAACCTAAGTTGCAATGAGCACAACCCCTCCCCAAATTACAGCAGGCACAAAAGAAGAAACGAGAAGAGCCCTAGTTGCATCGAAGAGATGACCATGCTTTCATTCAGCACAACGGTTTTGAGCGAGGATGAGAGAATGAAGAGGATTGGCAAATGGTCCCATGGGTAGCTAAAAAATTAGAAAACTAAGAAAGAAATTATTCCCCACCCAAATCAGAACATGGAATTTTAATATCAATTGAAAATTGAGTTTAAATCATAGAGTGAAAAATTCGATACATTTTGAAAATCAAACCCACGGGTCATTAAATACAATCATATAAATGGACACATAATACAAGGAACCACCTTTCGTTGTAACTGGGAAGGTCCCCACAAATTTATCTAAACAATATAAAAAGAAAAAGTAGAAACGGAAGTACTTTAATTAAAAGATAAAGTAGACATTTTTGCAAACTTACAACCATGGCACTAAAAAATATCACTGACAGAAAAATTACCCAAACATCAAGAATTAAATAAAACTTTCGAACGTTCACTAGATAAATAACCTAATCTAGAAAGCCAAAAATAAAAAGAGGAAGTCTTTATCTAAACTAAAGGACATCATAGTTGTGGTGTGAACTTCATAGGAACGTGTAAAGACTAAATTATGGAGATTACCAACTCTACGACCAATTTTGCACAATATAACCAAAAGAAGAGAATAAGACATCAAAACCAAAAGCAGACAATTAACCAATTGAAATAAGACTATAGGATAATTGGGGAACGTAGAAAACATGTGGGATAGATAATAAAGGGGTGATGCATGAAGAATAGAACCTATAGAAACAACACGCATAGGGGATCCATTTGCAATGGAAATACTAATGAGGGAGGCAAGGAAAGTGTGTCTTGCTCCTTCCTTCTTTGACGAAATGGATGCTTTAGGCGAGGTTGAAAAGGAAGCACTTCGCTAGAGATGGTTTGCATGTTCGCAAGAAAGGTCTTAGTCTTTTCTCTTTCCTTTGTTTGGCTACGTTCGCTTTGCAAGGAAGGAAAGGAAGACACAATTACTAAGTAGAGACAAGAAAGGAGTCATATGATGGGATGAAACGGAATCAAAGATCTATGTAGTGGGTAAGATACCTGTGGAGTAAGAACCATGCAAACTTGACCGAGTGGTGGTCATTGCAAAAACTTGCGAATGATCTCTCTGAGTGGCAACCACAAATGCTCGATATTGTTGATACTAGTCAAATAGGAGATAAGGTGGAACACCACCAACAATAGGAGCTACAACAGCTACGAGAAGGTGAGAAGCCAGTTGTGTTGGCCAAGAGGATGAAGTAGTCGAATGAGACTTCAATCCCTCCACTTGCAAAAGTTTAGGACATGTATTCTTCCAACGTCCCTTTTGGTGGCAAAAGCTACACTCATCCATAGCGACCCAGATTTAGGCTTGCCTGTAACGTGAATCAAATGTGACGGCGCAGTAGGAAAGAGAGGTGTCGAATATAGACTAGATAAAGCAAATGAGGTGGCAAAGACAGTATAAGAAGGAGATGCAACCAAAGCAACCATAAATCTAGTTTCCTTGGCAATGAGTTCTCGAACTGCACCATCTACTATTTGTAAGGGAGAACGAAGTAGCATAGCCTCACGAATAGGCTCAAACTGATCATGGAGAGTCATAAGAAACTGCACTGTCAATGTTTCTCACGGTACTGCATAGTAATCAACTGACTACAACGCGGCTGGTTCCTTAAGAGCCAATTGATCCCAGTAAGTTGTCATCTACTCATCATAAAATTCCTGAATAGATTTATCTCATTGCGAAGCATGTCGAATAAACATCTCAAGTTCATACTGCTTTGCAAAGTTGGACTCAAGAGACGTAACCTTCAAATCATCTCATACTTCCTCAAACTTGGAAAAATTCATGCCTATACTTGGTTCTACAGAGTTATGAAACCAAGAAAGCATGCATTTTCCATTTCCCATTTAGCAACGGCACTTGCATGCCCTTCGTCTTTAGGTCAGAAGGCAATACAACAGACCCAATTACATAGTCCCCCAAACCCTTACCAACAAGGAAGTTTTCCATAACACTTGACCAATAAGAATAGTTATCACCGGCAAACAAATGCTAATTGCTTTATCCTTGGACATCATGACAAAAGAAGTGATACCAAACCAAATATAACTCACTGAGTTCAGGCAGAGGTTGGGGGAGGTCAGATAGTGTTACAAAGCCCTCAAACAGTGTTGGCTACTACAAATTGGGGTCCAAAATCCTTAACAAAATAGATCGGAGAGTTTCAAATGCAAACGGGCAGTGTTGGAGTCCAGAAAGTGCTCATCGGTGCTCAGCGATGCTTCGTCGAAGTCGAACAGTGTACCAAAACTATCAACAAGTGGTGGCTAGTGGGTATTGTAGATCGGGTGTAAAACACTCAATTAAAACAGATCAGAGGATTTTGAAACAGATGGGAGGATCAAAACAGATCAAGGAGTTTCAAGTGTAGCCAATTGCCAGAAAATGCTCGTTGGTGGTCGGCGAGCCTAGGACTCAGTTCGCCGGATCTCAACGGACGTTGGGGTGCGTGCGGCAGTGGTCGGGGATGCTCCAGCCATAGTCACAAGAGATTCACAGATCTTGGATTTCTTAGATTGCAAATGGAGATGAAGAACGACAAGAGAGTTCAGATTGCTGAATGAGATAAGGATCGACAAGATGCAAAGATTTCGAATGTTGCCACCACTGTCGGCTGTTGCATACAGGTTATTCTTATGGTAGTTCTGATAACAGGAGAGATTACAAAGAAGAACCAAAAAAGATAATCTCTATTCTCATGGCTCAACTACTGAATACAAGGCTAAAAGAAGATCAATAGAGAAACAATAGCAAAGCCTAGATTATAGAATCACTAAGCTACCCTTCGGAAATAACATAGAAGACAGAACCCTAGCTACGTTCACAGCAGCCACTCCTATCACTAATCACATGGCCCAAACCAAAGCAAATGTTCACATTTTAGCATACGCTGGGGTTCTCTGAGCATTGGTAAAGTCTGTTTACAGTGTCTCACATACTCATCCCAGCACTTGCTACAAATGAAAATGTCATCAAAACATACCTACAAAAATTTCCTCATGTAGGGCCTGAGACGTCATTGATAAACATCGAAAAATTGAAGCGGGGTTTGTTTTGCCAAGAGGGCATACAAAAAAAAATCATATCCTTCATGGGTTTTTAATTTTGTTCTCTCCACATCCTAAGAGTGCATTCTAACTTGATGACAACCAGATCTTAGGTCCAACTTGGAATAGAATGTTGCACCATGCAACTCATCAAGCAGTTCGTCGACAATAGCTATGGAGAATTTGTCCCTAATGGCATCCTTCTTCAAAATAAACAATAAACATTCTCCAAGTATCAGCCTTTTTCTTAACTAGCAACATTGGAGAAGAGAAAGGACTCATACTGCCTTAGAACACCTGGTTCTACAGTTCCTTCACAATCTTTTGTATCCATTCTATTGCGTATTAGGGGATCTTGAGGATCTAATGGTGGGAGGTTGACTCCCAGTGATGAGAGATATTTTATGGTCATGTGATCTATCAGGAGGTAATCCTTTAGGCTCACTGAAGACATCAGCAAAACTGTGTATAGCCTCAGACAAATCAAAATGCACTGTGCTCTACAGACCATAACTGAGCTACCACTCCCTGTGGTCTTTTGCTGATCAGTCCTTGCATTGCTTCTGCATTTGCTGCACTTAATACAAAATCCCAATCTCCGAGGACAATCCTTTTTCCCTTAACACTGAATGCCGTTCTGAGGCTGCTGGAATCTCACAGCACTGGAGATAATGTTGTAACAACTGCAACCCCAAAATCACATCACAGTTCCCAAGCATAAAAATGTCAGCTAAGCTTCAAATACAGTGCCCTGAATCCATCAGATTAGTACCCTGTTTCTCTTGACTTTACCACTCATCCTCATAGTTTGGTATGAGAGGGACCCCGGAAAGTGGATGAAGTAAGATCTGGAGTTCTTCTTGAAGTATAGCATGAGTTTCTGTTCCACTTCTTTCATCACCTCTTCAGAAATATCCTCATCTTCAGCTTTTAAGAGAAAAAGTTGCTTCTTTTTACCTTTGTATATCTAATCACATCCATAACACAAACCATCTTGTATTCCTTCTTCTGGGTCTCTCCAACTCATATCTTACTTGGTGGCATAGAGTCAGTACGTTCAGGGTTTCGAAAGAAACATGGAGCACTATTTTTGGTGGAAATCTGGATTTCTTGACATGGCTTCAACTGTTTCCTCTTGTAAACTTTTGCTAGACCCGCTGCTTGTGAGATGTTTTTTGGACTAAGGCATTCATACACCAGCCTCGATTTTTTGTTTTAACCCACTAAAAAAATAACTCACAAAAATTGCTTCAGGTAGCCCATTTGTTTTGCTTGATAACTCAATTCTTTTCCAATATGTTACAGTTTTTTGCGGCTTTAGGTTAGACAATTGCCCCATTGCATCTAAATAAAGACTAGCCCCAAATCACACTAAGACAGCCCAACAAAAATCTTTCCCATTTCTGAGGGAATGTGATTTCTCAAACCATCTAAAACATGGTTTTGCCTTATCTTCAAATGTATTGTAGCCAATTTCCCCCAGATAATTGCATTAAAGTTGAAAAATATTTACATTTAGAATCCATACTAATTACCAGTGGGGGAATGACAGAAATCACAGGAAATGAGGGGTTTACCTTATCCGCACTTCGCTCAATCTAGGGCAGAAATTAGTTTTCTATTCCAGTTACAGTATCGACCCGTTTACCCGAACTTTCTGACAGGCAACGAATCGCCAACTCAATTCTCTTAATATCATAAGATCTGTTCCCAATCTTGGATCATCTACAATCATACAAGGATTGTAGGCTCTGATACCAAATATATGCTTGAAAATGGAAAGCCAAAATATGACAAAGAACAAGAATGGAATAGCTCAGGCAATTCTTACTAATCGCAGTCTTTGGAGCAGACAGCTCCTAACAGCTTTAAAAACCCAACTCCTCTGTCAACAAAGTCCCAAAAATTATTTGTCCATCACAATTTGATCCCCAACGCCATGAAACTGTAAAAGAACCCAACATTGGGTTGCAATCAAAACCCTCTTTGAACCTTCCACCGAGATTCCCATTGTGATGGATCGAAACCTCCAATAGTCTTATCAAGTCTGTTGCTATTAAACACAAGAAGTCGTAGACTAGATGGTATCGTCACCTTGACTAAACTTTGTCAAATGTCCAGAGGAATCTGTTAAAGCAAGCAGAAAAGACGAAGAGAGGAAAGCAAAAGGCTGCTTCGCTGCATCTGAATGAATTTGAGAAGGGGAGGAGGGTGGATTCTGCGGATTCTGATACACATTGTAGGCTATGAGTCAGAGTCTGGTTGTTTTGAACTGATCCATCTACTGCATAAAAAACTGCATTTGCTGCATAGAAATTCTAATTGTACCTTTTTATAAAAAAAAATGATTCTAAACCCAAAATAGTTCTCTGTAACCCGTAATTTTATAGAAAAAATTAGTTCCAAGTTTAACCTTCCATAAAATGACAAATATGGGCAATCACTCAAAATAGTATATAATAAAATTTTCTATGTAAACCCATATCAAATCACAAAATGTAAACTTCGCTTCTTGAACTTCTCTCCCGTGTATTAGACTATAGTTCATAAGTTGAAATGTTCGACGGATTCATTCAGAAATCTTAAGTTATTTGATATGAAAACCATGCCTAGCGAAGAATGCGATATGTATCAAAATGCGCATTGAAGAGTACGATTTTCAAACTTATGGAAGTTGAAAATTGTAAATCACTTTCGAGAACGCAGAGCCGAACAATCATCTTTCTTTGGCCCAGCTTAGCGAATCGCATCCCCGCGCAACAACATTGTTTGTGCACCCCTTACCATTCTCGCTCAATGTTTGCAACAGCTAGGAAGGCAGTCGTATAAGGGAAGATTGGGCCTCTTCTCAAAGATTTGATGAAACGGCCCAGCTCAAAAAAGGTCCCGAAGCTAGGAAGCAAGCCTTGAAACAAGGTTGCTTGCACAGAGGTTTTTGTTTCAACTCAGAACTCAACAAATAAAGGGGATAGAAGAAAGTGCAACTGCAGCCTCGTAGGACGAAGCCGGGCAAGCCTCCTAAGC
>JABCMJ010040658.1:0-20709 GCA_014822125.1 Arbutus unedo | reverse complement strand
AGTTTATCTTTATCATCCATGTCGTCTTTTCCTTTCAAATCCCTGCTTCTATATTTTGGACCAGAAAATATTCGATAAGTGGCCATGAAATGGGACATATCATTTGAGTTGATATATGTATTAAGCACTACCTATGTATATGCATATAAACTAGTACTTGAAACCCATATGCATTTCCATTTATAAGCAATTTTTTCATCTTTTTAAGTTGGTAGCTTGCAATTAATTGACACCAATTTAAAAATTTTGACACCAACTTCGTACATAACTTTTTAAATTCAAAGAATTGAAAGCAAGATTTTAAAATTGGTGTCAAAATTTTAAAAAGTTATGTTTGAAATAGTTTTATTTTTTTTAATTTTGGCACCAATTTATTTTTTTATTACTTTTTTGAATTGGTGAAAATAAAATTTTAAAAATATGAACAAAAATCTTTTAATCTTTTGATATGAAAAAAATAGCATCAATTTTTCTCAAATAAAATTATTAAAAAAGTGGGTGTGAAGGAAGGGCAGAATAGTCAAATTTAAAGACAAAACTAACAGAATTTAATGAAAACAAATGGCAGGGGATAATAATCTAATAATTTCAAAAATAGTAGAGATGATTATATTTTTTAAAATTTCATGAGAAGCTACCACAATTGTTAAAAACCTCAGTGGAGATCCGTGCATTTTACCCAAGATTTTAATTAATTACTTGTGGAGAGGTCCTTTTTAAATTGACTCATGCTTTACTGTTAAAAAGCGCATCAAGTAGCATGTTCCGGAGCTAAAGCAGGTTGCTTATACACGTGTGTCTCTATTCTTTTTCAACAACTTTATGATTGAAAGTTTGCAAATATTTTGTTTGTACATCTTAGTTGTTTTTTTATTACCAAGGTATCCGGATTGGTTTGAGGTCAGGTTAGAATAAAGTTTGAAAAGTCCCCACTTAAATGCTAACTAATTCTCGGAACCCTAAACTTATTAAGCGGACAAAAATACAGTAACTTTTTTTTTATTGCCAACAAAATTCGACCTCAATATATTTTAATTGTTGACGTCTTGAATTCGATACTTTTTGGCACCGTAAAGAAACGCATTAAGTTTTTATAGTGTTGGAGTTAAAGTAGGTTGCTTATACAAACATATTGTGTTTGTTTCAACATTTTTAAGTTTGAATGATTTCAAGAATGTCATTCATATATTTCAGTTGTTAGAGGTCTCGAGTTTGAGCCTTCTTAAACCGACACATGTCGCAGTGCTAAAATGCACATTTACTTGTACTTTTTGGAGCTAAAGTATAGTTTGCTTATACAAAGCTTGTTTTTTCTTCTATCAATATATTTTATTAGTGAACGATATTGGGCATCTTATTTATACAAGTTGTCAAATATCCCATGTCTGTTTTTTTTCCTTTATGACAGAGGTATTCGGCCAATTTGAGATATGTCCCACTCAGAGTCGGCCCCAGAGTAAGTCATGCAAGTCTCCGGACTAGGGCAACCATCCAGTATTGGACAATAATTTTTTTTAATATAAATATAGAAAAAAATAATAGAAGTTCACCGAAAAAAATTATTATTAATACTAAGTAGGCAATCAAACTGAGGTCAGGCTCGGACAGTCCAAATGTCGGGGCCGGTATTGGTCCCCACCAGTTGCCGATTAGTTATTGGGCCAGACTTTGAAATTAACGACAAACAAACCTCTAGTGACCCCAAATATGTAAATGTCAATATTTGACCTCAGGGTATTTGGATTTACAACTCATCTTGATCTACACTTGGACAACTCTTGGGTTACTTTCAAATTGTTTTTGTTTTGTCATTGCAGAGGCAAAACTGATTTTTCTCTAGTTCCTTTTCTTCTTATTTGATGTCAAAATGTAATACAGGGTAAAAATATACTACTTCTTTTTGTTTTTTTTGTTTTTTATATTTCCTTGCTTGTTTTTGAAAAAGGGGTCAAAGTAGTTGCTTAATGCTAAAAAGATTATAAACAAGAATCAAATCCTTATTTGGAGTCCAACTAAAGTTGGTTCTTGAAGTGACCCTTCCATTTTATCTTTTAATTATTCGCTAAAAAGGGATTAAAGAAATGTTAATATATACAAGATGCATAGTAATGATGCTCTCTATTATAGATTCATTTCCCACATCGATCTTGGTCCATTAATCCATCAGTGTTGCTTGCAGATAAACTATTTTATATACTTATAGATTAGTCTAATCATTCTATCTAAACACGCCTAACGCTATGTTTCAATTTTTTTTAATTTGTCTTTGAAATTAAGATTAAAATAATAATTAAATTGCATATCCACATTATCTTATTATGGTTTGTTGACACACACACACACACACACATGTATATAAGTATATATACACATATATAAATACATATGTATACGTACACATATATATGGAGATAGTATATACATTTTTTTTTTCGTCTTAATCTTCCTTAACCAAGCAAAAAAGGAAAATAAAATAGTGACTATCACTACATTTCTTTTTATATTTTTACTCTCGCATAACCTTGATTTTTAATATCCAAATAGGCTAGGGATGACAATTCACCTCATACCCGATAGATACTTGCCCCATCCCTCTTCTTTAGAGTTGGAATGTCTCCCGTTCCCCACCGTAGTGGTTGTGGAGCACTTTAGTTTTTGTGGCAATTCTACTAACAAGTCCAAAAATTTTCAAAATTTTTTGGGTAACTCACGTGCAACCATAACTAATGGTTAGTGTCTCACTGATTAAAGTTGGGCCAGGAAGCACTTCAATATCTAAGTCAATACTTTGAGAAAAAGATGGAAAGTACTAAGCTA
Source organism: Arbutus unedo (assembly GCA_014822125.1). NCBI lineage: Eukaryota > Viridiplantae > Streptophyta > Magnoliopsida > Ericales > Ericaceae > Arbutus > Arbutus unedo. The sequence continues at coordinate 17,892 of JABCMJ010040658.1, read as the reverse complement.
GGTAAACAGGTTGTACGCAGGGGCAGAACCATGTCCCCCGGCCCCCCCCAAAAATTTCAAAATTTTTTAAAACTAGGTATAAAAGAAATTAAAAATTATATAAAAAATTACATTTCGGCCTCCTCCAAAATTATATTCAACCCTTTATTTCCCAAAAAAAAAATTCGCCCCCCCCCCCTCCCCCCCAAGTTACAATCCTAGTTCCGCCCCTGGTTGTACGTAATGTGTGTGTGATTCTCCCAAATACTATACCTTATATACTCCTCTTGAGCAACAAGTTTAGATTGGCATGTGCGGAGCGCACTCCCTGATGATAGTGACCCATAATCGAATTTTGTTATAACGTCATCTGTTCTCAGGATGAATGATAGTCCATGCATTACGTGCTACGATCTAGACACCCAAATGCCTGGTGAAGACTCCAATTTGTTGTGAACCAGCTCGTCTTGGTAAACTGATCACATATACAGCTCGGGCCCATGAAGTGTACTACATTGTAGGGAAGCATTATGTGTATTGAGCCTAGTCTGGGCTAGGTCCAATGTCATGCTATTGACGAAGGTTGGGCTCGGCTCAGATCCATTAGGTCCCCCCATTTGGGCTATGAATCGTAGGTCTGATCTGAGCTTGGCCCAGCCTATTGAAGGTGCTGACCTGGGGTTTGATCTCAATCAAGCCCCTACACACTCGGTCTAGCTCATAGAGTGTCTCGGCTCAGTCCTCCATGAAAGCGCGAGTTGAACACTAAAAAATGGATCGGCCACATGCATGCCAAACTGGAAGAAAAAGGGAGAGATGATGGTGCCATCCTTATAGGAGAGCTCAGTTGCCTTATGAGATAGGGTGACACACGTCAATCATTTGGCCTACCAGTGTCAATTGCAAAGACATGGCGTATGCGTCGACATGCAAATAGATACTTATTACAATTTTAAATTTTGAACAAATCTAAGAAATACGAATTCTAAGACTCGGAAAACACCCGAGAATACTATCCCAAGATTTTGAAAATTTTAAAAATTAAGATTTTAAAATTTCAACTAGTCTAAAAAATACAATTCTAGACTCAAAATTTTTTGAGAATACGATGCCAGGATTTTAAATTTTTTTGAAAATTACAATTCTAAAATTTGAATGAGCAAATATATACGATTGTAACACTCATAAAATATATGATAATATGATTTCGAGATTTAAAAAAATTTTAAATTACGATCCCAAAATTTAAGAAGTCTAAGTGATAAGATTCCAAGACCAAAAAAGTGCCTGCCAATATGATCCTTTAGAAATTTGGCATATGAGGAGACTTGCCTAATAGCATCCGGGAGGGGAAGATTTTAACTTATTTAAATACCTCTAGCATTTTCATAGAAGCTCCCTTCCTTAAACAAGGTGATAGTGAATTTAAAGCATTAGAGAAGGGTACCTTCGGCACATAATTAAGTGGGTGTCGGATTGGTTGAAGTTTACCAAGGTGCATAGGAAAGGCTTGGAGGATTTTCCTCCATTTCTCGAACAGGTGTAGGAGCCACTTGCTCCTTGGGTTGATCATTACTCTAGAGAGGTCATTTTGTAAGGTCATGACAGCCTTGGCATGTCTGTGGTGCTGATTTGGCTAGGGCATTTGGTTTACTACATACTACCCTATGGGATTATTGATCACTTGACTTGGAAGTTTACCCTCTTCCCTATGACTGGGCACATTGGCTATTTGGCCCACTTGGGCTTTTAATCGTGATATAGATTGAGAATGAGAGTGAACCAATTGAGTTGTGACCTCGAAAGAGAAAGTTTTTGCATGTAGCTTTTGGAGGAATTTTAATACTTCCTCTTCAAAACCCATGCCTCTCGAAGGTGAGGGTGGGTGTTGATTTTGGTAAGGACGATAGGCCGAAGGGTTGAAAGTATTAGGATAACTTGACCTGGATGGTCCGGAAAAAAGTATTACCTTAGGTTTGAGATTTCTACGAAAAATTTGGGTGATTATGCCATCTTGGGTTATAAGTTTTTGAATAAGGTTTATTATTGGATTTGGTGTATTTTTTTGCGACATTGACTTGCTCTTGTACAAAATCAGGATATTGACGATCAAGGTGACATTCACTCACAAAGTGAGTTGGGCTAGAATACAAGGCACATGCCTCGGAGTAGTTAGAAGGTTGGGGAGATTGGACTCTTCCAGAGAGTAATTGGTCAAGTTTTTTAGTAAGGGTGGCCACTTGAAAAGTGAGGTTATTAGAGGGTTGAAACTTATAAATTCCTTTTAGTTTATCTAAAGATGATGTGGCCACCTTATTGCTTCGGATAGCCAAGGCGTGGTGCTGGGAAGTTTCGGCCATATTATCAAATAGTTGCCATGCATCATCTGCACCATTTAACATGAATGTGCTCCCACTTAAGGCGTCTACCATTTGTTTATTCGATTTTAACAACTTGTCAAAAAATGTATGCACAACTTACCATTTGGGGATCTAATGGTGAAAACATCTCCCAAGGAGATCTCTTAGTCTTTCCTAGGTTTCATGGAATTACTCGCCATCCAGTTGTGCAAACTGATTGATAGCTTGCCTATATTATTGATTTTTACCCATGGAAAAGTAGTTTCTTAGAAACCCGCCCCTTAACTATTCTCTTGTGAAGATGGTTCATGTAGGTTGTGTGGTAAGCCAATGGGATGCATTATCCTTTAGAGGGAATGAGAACAAGATTAGCTTAAGGGCATCGTTGCTAAAATTATTAACTTGCACCATAGAGCAGATTTTGAGAAATTCATCTATGTGCTTAAATGGATCCTCGTCATCCAACTTGTTGCAAGAAGGTAACATGCTAATAGTCTAGGTTTGGTTTTATAATTTTGGGCCGTGACATTTGGTAACACAATATAGGATGATGATTTGTAATTAGCGGGGGTAAAATATTGTTGCAATGCCAGTGCAGGTGGTTGTGGTACTGATGGTACTAAGGCAATGTCAGAGAAATGGGTTCCCGGCAAAGCCTAATTTTTAGTTACGCTAGCCATGGATGTTTCAAGCAAATGGGTTGATTTTAGTCTAATCGAAGTCTGAATGGCTCCAAGTGTGCATTCAATTTTGGGGTCAGTCGATTGAAATTAGGAGTCAATGACCGACGACCTCGCATACAACGCAACACAAACTAAAAAATGAAAAAAAAAATTATTCTATTGAAGGAATTCAAAGATGATCAACTTAATGCGTACAATGTTACAACGATATCGCTTTATTTGTTTCACCGTCTTGCACCTGTTCACAAGGAGTTGGTTGAATGCTTTACATATCAAATAGAACACAGAATTACAAAACAAAGTTAAACTTAAAGTTGAAATTGAAAGCTAAATTAGGAATGAAAATAAACTCAATTGAAAGTTAATAACAAGTTTCACCGAGTTCCCGGCAACGGAGCCAAAAAATTGATCCAATAAAAAGTGTGTCGTTGTGTTGCCGTATCAAAAATAATTATTAAAATAAGTGTATAGTAGCAAGTCAAACATCGATTCACAGGGATAAGGTTAACTGATCATCACTAATTTAATTGAATATATTCTAATTCTTAAAAATGAAGTTTGATTTTGTTTGAGTTAACTAAGTATGGAAATACAGAATAGTAATGGAAATGCTACAAGTTTAAGCGAGATAGGCTCTACGGCTCGAATCCATTCTAACTCTTTGTAATGATAATTTCAAGCTATCTAATATTCATTATCCGGGTCCATTAAACATCATGTAGGTAGCAAGTCCACACGATATTTTTCTATGAATATTCGTTACTTACCAACTAGCATAAATTATCGTAGCTTAGTACGGACTGTCTTACTAGCATGATCCGTCTTGAAGGCATGGATCGTTTGATAGCACATCACATCTTATGAGTTATAATCTATCTTAGTCAAGTTGTACGTATCAGTGGAATACTTGTTGTATGTCATTGAAGCAGAAGAGACATTTAGAAAGAAATAGATTACTTTTGTAAATTAAAAGCTATTTTGGACAACCTTGACCCTGAATAATGAAAATCAAAAATTAGAAAGAGATACACATTACATGAAGTTGGAGCTTCATCTTTGTCCTAGATAGACGATTGGCCGGCCATTGAACTTGATTCCATTGATATAAGAGTGCTGCTTAACATTACAATGACCTAATTACGGTGATTACAACGCACACCACCTTTTCCACTCTTTCTACCACTTCCTATCCCTTCCTGAGCTTTCTTCCCCTTGACGTTAGCTCTCTACTAGTGTATTGCTCTAAAAACTCTGGAAGAAAATAAAAAAATTATGCAAGTGTCTTTTATATAGACAACTAAACTGTCCTAAGCTATCAGGATGCCTGTGTGAAGACACTTCCCAAAGGCCTTCCATTGAATCCGTCCGGATGTATGTTCGGCCCATCCAGATGGCTGCACCTTTTGCAATTAGGCTGACATAATCATAACAGAGCTTAGAGCGGTGGCCCATTTGAACACGTATCCTTCCCGTTTGGACGTTTGTATGGTGACTGTTGACGCGTCTTTCTTGAGCTAGAGTCCTGTCAGTGGTGGAGAGATCCGTTTGGATTAGTGTCGTCCATACATTTAGCTGGGAATGCAGGGTAGAGAGGTATGCTGAATGGCGTCTGGTTGGGAGTCATGGTCGTCTAGACAGAATGCCTTAGAATGTTGCATTTTTCTTCTTTTTCCTGGTTTAGAATGTTGCATTTTTCTTCTTTTTCCTCGTCATCATTTTGTAACCCTCAAACACTTAAAAAATTAATTTCAACAATAACTTGACCCGCAAGATTTAAAAAAGGTAGTTTGGATAGTGAAAATGTAAACATTTACCCACGTATCAGCAGACAAATTGATAAACCATGAAAAATTAGTTCGTGTTAGGGAGTGTGGAAAAAGTTTTAATTCTAAAACTTCAACATTTTCCTAATTCTCCCAATTGAAGTGTGAACTTTCCAATGTGTTCTATGGTGGATTGATTCTCATATCAAGTAAACATTGATAAAGTATGGAATTCAATAATTCCGTGTCAACATGGCATTATCAATCCATGGTGGAAATGGTTTTTAAAGTGTGGTATCTTTGTCATTTTTAGGCTTGGACTATACATTTCTTGCAGTAATTCCATCATATGTGTCCCATTCATCTTAACTATATCATGTACTGCATCTAGTTGATAACCATTGTTGGGAATTAGTTGTTGTTGGAATTGTGAAGGGTACTGATTTTGGTTGTTTCTACTAAGATTTTGACCTTGATTTTGCATTACACCTATTGCAAGATATTTTGGCAAAGGATTATTTTGCATAAATCCCCTATTTGGTCCCAAGACAGGCCAAGGTTATAGTGGGGTCCTATTCACATCAGTAAGGACAATGTCAAACATAAGATTTGTGTATACTTGTGGCAGTGTGCCTCCACAGTTTCGTGTAATGGCCTCCCGGTAGACCGTAGAACATGAACACTTTCTGTCACCTCCATCGAAGGTGATACAACCCTTATCATCATAGCAATGAGATCTTGCACTCTTTCTATTTGAGGATTTATCAATGCATGTGCCAATCGTGTTGCAAGGCTAGGTATGTCTGATACCGACGTCTGTTCCACTTCTTGGCCACTTTCTTGGCCATTGAGAGTAAGGTCATTCGTTTGGCCTACTTCTTGAACCCTAGTGTCTGGGATCATTTTGACTCCTTCATGGTGAACATTTTTTTCAAGAAATGCTTCACCATTAGGATTTGTTATTGTGTGATCCTTCCTTCTTCTTGCATGTTCCATTACTTTTGGATTAACAAGTTTGTCCTCCTTCTAGTGCAAAAATTGTTACTCAAAACTTGGCCATATCAACAAAGAAAGAGAAAATAACAAATTCAAGTGCTGAGAATGTAGATTGTTAATAATGTGGATGTATGGTTCAACACCGTCTTTTAGAACTTTTCTAGAAGTACAAATATTTCAAATCAAGTGAGAGAATTAATAAAAGTAATTTTACTAAACTCACAAAATGACTTCAATAGAGAAAATTTTAAATTACAATACTACTCCTACAACCAAAAGGGAAAAAATTGATCAAATTAAGGGTTGATTTGTGTGTCGATGATCCTTCTTCTGGCGGCATCTTCACATATTTATACTAATAGCAATTAAACCTCATCTTCAATTAACCTTGCAAAAGAAAACTACTCTTATTTTTCTCTTTGAGGTTTGAATTTGAACTTGGCAAAATTGCAAAGGCAATTTTCACTTGTCCCCTTATTGTGTGATTTTCTGGTCTTCAACCATTTTCATTGTCATCCTTTAGTCTAACTTTGTCTGAATTAGACAAAACATACAAGGAAAACAAATGTTCCTCCTTTTTCAGGGATCTTGTTTAATCTTTAATAGCCTTTGATTTCTTCTTCTAGTTTATTTTTACTCTGGCTTCAATCAACACGTGCATTTGTAGACATTCCCTTAATTGTTTGATCTCTTGACACAATCACTTCATCACCTTCCTCGACAGGTACTGAAATATGGTATAAAAATGATATTTATTATATGACAAGACTTATAAAATGAAATTATTTTTTTCTCCTAAATGATTTATAAAACCAAAATTTTAACATGAACAACTTTTTTCTTATAGGACCCAAAATGAATAAGGTGAATGTCTGAATCTTCTCATGTAACTAGGTGAATTTGTTACGCTGTGTTTGTTAACGGTTAAAATTTTAGAAGGGATATAATGGATACAGTAGGAAATGGTATAGTAGAAGTGAAAATTTATTATAGAGAGATAGATACTCATAAAGAGTCTATTGGGTATTTCTTTTGAGGAATAATAATATGGTAGATATGAGTAGATTGATGGTATTCTCGTAATAATAATGATATTCTCATAATTGATAATTATATTTGCATAAATACAAGAGGTTATAGAAAGGGATAAGTTATACATAAGTGGAGAGGTGTGATAATTTTATTCCATCTAGGCAGGGGTGGTATCATGTGTACACTGGGGGGATTTCAATTTTTTTTTAAATATTTAGGACTTAGTTATAAATTTTAAAAATTATAAAAAATCTATGTTTCGCTCTTTTCCAAAAACAAAAAATTTCGGTCCTCCCAAACTCCAAATTCTGGTTCGGCCATTGCCTCTAGGCTAATAAAATAGTATTCCGGAGTAATAAACAATGAATTCTTATTTGACTGCTAACAAATACGTTCTTAGAAGCAAATTTAGTGGATAGACATTGTTCATTTTTTAAAATTTTGTTGAGACATCTGCCAATCAAAAAAATATTAAAGCATCTCCAACAAAGATGTCAAATTTAATGGGACAATTCAACTTTTAAAAAATGACATCAAAACTAACTCAAACAAAAAAGTCAAAAAGTTTGTCTAATTTAACGTGTTAATTGAAAAAGGCCACTTAATATCAAATTTGACAACATATGTCAAATGCCTTTTTGTCTTAAATGTTTCAACATCGAATATTTTTTTGCCTCAAATTGACATATTTGTTGGAGATAAAAATTTTGGGTCAAATTGAAAGATGTCAAATTTTCACATTAAAAAAATTTGATACTCTAAAATTTGATATCTTTTTTGAAAATGCTCGTAATCAAACCAATCAAAATAACATTGAAACGCATCATTTTAAAAAGAAACAAAAAAAAAAAAAAAGTTGATTCATTGAATTATAATTCATTTTTCTTAATACAAATGTGTTTTTGACATATAATTATTCCAACAATGTAAGTTATCATGATATTAATATTCTGAACGAGGTAATTTGAAATAGGACAAGGTAATTAAAATAGAACTGAAGATGGCCCACATTGTCATTTGCCTCCAATACAACAGTTCAGAAACACTCCAACTAACCCCAGTTAATTTCCACAGAGAGAGAGACGCCTATATAGAGAGAGAAACTTAGGAGAGAGAGAGAGACAGGCGCATACATAATGAGGAAGTAGGTGAAGGAAGGAGTATTTAGGGAGGAGGCTTGGAAAGCAGTTTTGGGGATTTGGCAACGTCGATTCAGGTGAGGGGCGGCTTAATAAAGGTGTTGAAGGAAAAGCGGTGTTTGCTCAATAAAGGTGGTTTTGTTGCTGAGAAGACAAAGTTGGAGCGGTTTTGTAACTGATAAGAGAGAGAAAGATCGATTGGAAGTTAGTTACATTAGAGAGAGAGAGAGAGAAACTGTTACAGCAATCAAAAGGTTGTGTGCGATTATTTTAGGGGAATTCGTAACGGCTGTTTGGATTGGAGATGATGATAATGATGATGAATGGGGTAGGTTGAAGTGCCTCGAGAGGTTTCTGCAGCTTTATTAGCTCGCTTCTCTCTGTCCCCACAAGAGCTTTGATTCAGCTTCTTCAACTTCTTTAATGGTGCTAGTGGATAATCTCGGAGGTTCTCACACGTTGGAGCGTTACGAAACAGGTAAGGAGACTGTCGATTTGTGTTGTTTTAGGGAATCAAAATTGTTTTCACTTGAAAATGTGGTGCTCAAACACTGTTTGGTTGCTGAGAAAGGTCTGTTGATCCTCTTGCCAACTGAAGTGCTGTTGCCTTTTTTTTCCGTCAATTTCTCGGCAACCAAACGAGGAAACAGTACGGAGCTAATCTTTTCTATTTTTCTGATTTGTTTTAAAAATTTCTCCGTGAACAATTTAGGGGGACTTGATGTCTTTTCCCCATAAAATGCTGTTTTAAAACCTTCTGTTTGGCTGCTGGGAAAGTCGAGGAAAGAAAAATTGTAATTTTACCGGCTCTGGTTTTTCTTTTCCTTTTTCCCCCGCTTCGCAACTTAAGTGTTTAACTCTGGTTGCCTTTTGTTTCCCCTCACTTTCTGGAAACCAAGCGCAGGAAAAATTACGGACCTAATCTGTTCTATTTTTGTGATTTGTTCTCTAATTTTTCCATGGATTGTTCGGGGAATTGAACTTTTTTCCCTCCAAATGCGGTGCTAAAACTTGCTGTGTGGTTGCGGAGAATGTTGAGGAAGTGGAGGGGCGGAAATACAAAATGCAGCTTTAAGAGCCCTGCTGCGAGTTGAAGATTTGACTCTTGTCCCTTCGTCACTTTCTCCGCAACCAAACGGAGTAAAAAGTTCGAAGCTAATTTTTTTCTCTTTTTTGGGATTTTTATGGACTGGTTTTGGGAGTGAAGATCTGTATACAGAGCTATGGAAGGCATGTGCAGGCCCTCTGGTTGACGTGCCTAGGCATGGGGAGAGAGTTTTCTACTTCCCACAAGGTCACATGGAACAGGTATGGAAATTCTTCTCTCTCTCTCTCTCTCTCTCTCGGGAGGTGTCTAGTAATCTGAGTCACGGTAGATGTCCTTTAGCGAGGCAGAGGGTTGAGGCCAGTAGGTCGAGGCTCCAAAGAAAGGGTAGGCTTACTGCTGAACACATACACACACACACACACACACACATCTTGTGTTTGGTCTTGGTTGATTATTTGTGTGGATGATTCATCTTGTTTTTGCATAGCACTCCTCTCTTCATTCTGTGTCTGTTGTTTTCTTCTGATTTGGGCTGTAAACTATTGCTGTTGCAGTTAGAGGCATCAACCAATCAAGAACTTAATCAACGGATTCCACAGTTTAATCTTCCATATAAGATCCTCTGCCGCATTATGAACATAAAATTAATGGTACTTGATTTATTTATTCCGATATTTGTTTTAACGTAGAAAGTTGTCTCTGCCTTCTTTGATTTGTATTTGCCCTGATTCAAACTAATAGGCAGAACCAGAAACAGATGAAGTCTATGCACAGATCACTTTACACCCAGAAGCAGATGTAAGAAATTAGTAGTGCCATAATTGTTGCACTAATTATTTTTTTATGCCTTGTGATATTTGGAAATTGGGTTCTTGAAGTATTTCTTTTTATATGTTTTGTGGTGATGCTATTAGCAAACGGTACCCACAAGTCCTGATCCGTGCCCACCTGAGCATCCAAAACCAACTGTTCATTTGTTCTCTAAGATTTTGACGGCATCTGATACAAGCACCCACGGAGGGTTCTCTGTTCTTCGGAAGCATGCCAATGAATGCCTGCCTCAATTGGTAATTTCTTTGATTTTGATTACCAACTGTTCATCAAGTTGGCCATTCCAGAAAAAGGAAATCGGACTAAATTATAGGAAATTGTTTGTTTAGAGCGGAGTTATAATGGTTTTGCTTATTTAGCTCTCCTACTTGAGTAACTTCTGGTTTTGTACCTTAGGCAAGCGGCCAAACCAAGCATTTTATATATCCGCCTTATTGTTGCTCATTCATATTCTTCAGGACATGACCCAGTCAACCCCAACTCAGGATTTGGTTGCGAAAGATCTTCATGGGTTTGAGTGGCGATTTAAGCATATATTCAGAGGTAAGTCTCTCCTAGCAGTTTGCCTTGTGCCATGGTGCCTTCGTTTGGTTGTTTCAGGTATTTACTATAGATGGTGCACTGAGATGTTGATCTGTGTCCCTCTTCCTTGAATGAACTGATGATGATCAGGTCAACCACGGAGACATTTGCTTACAACTGGCTGGAGTACGTTTGTGACTTCCAAGAGATTAGTTGCAGGGGATGCTTTTGTTTTCTTGAGGTACTTGATGTTGGATCTGTTTTCCCTCTTACTTTTTGGAGTGCTGGTGAGGTTTGGGGCGTTAGAGTATTTTGGTAGCTGTCTTTGACTCTCTGTGTTTTACTTTATTTCCTCAACTGTCAACTTTTTGATGCAGAGGTGGTAATGGAGAACTATGCGTTGGGGTTCGGCGACTTGCTCGGCAACAAAGCCCTATGCCACCGTCTGTTATATCCAGCCAGAGCATGCATCTAGGAGTCCTTGCCACTGCATCCCATGCCATTACAACACAAACGCTCTTTCTTGTATACTACAAACCAAGGTTTAATCTCTCCATCTCTTGCCCTTTATTTGTTCTTTGTGGTTGTCAATTTGTGCATTGTATTGTAGCATTAGTCTTCTTATGCTCAATGCTACTGACCAGGACAAGCCAATTTATCATTGGATTGAACAAATATCTGGAGTCTATAAAAGGTGGGTTCTCAGTTGGCAAGCGATTCAAGATGAGATTTGAAGGAGAAGAAGCTCCTGAGAGAAGGTATTCATAATTTTACTTTTATGATGTAAAGAGGAGATTATGGGAAGATTTGGCTTCTTAACTTATAATTCCTGCTTTATACGTTGGTCAGGTTCACGGGCACTATAGTTGGGGTTGAGGATATTTCGCCACAGTGGCCAGAGTCCAAGTGGCGGTCATTGAAGGTGCAAAATAGTAGTGATTAACTTCAATTATTGACTTGTTTGTTCCTTTGTTTCTTATACTTGTTTTCCCAATCATATTCTTTTTTAGATCCAATGGGATGAATCTGCAACTGTACCAAGGCCAGAGAGGGTTTCACCATGGGAGATAGAACCCTTCGTAGCTTCTGCTCCTATAAACCTCTCTCCACCACCATCAGTGAAGAGCAAGAGGCCCCGACCTATAGATCTTCCAGTTGCAGGTATGTTACGCGACTGTAAGCTAGGTTTCTTTTAAGTCGATCAATGTTCAGTTTGAGTATTGTTATGTTTGCATTTGTAACTGTAGAACATACTGCCAGTTCAGTTGCTTCTGCTTTCTGGTATCCTAGATCAGCAACGTCAATCGAATTCAGCCACTTAGGTAGTAGTACAACTGATGTCCAAAGTAATGAAAGTCAAGCTCGCTGGACTCCAAATCAGAAAGATCTCAATAGCAATTTCACTAATAACAGTAGCTGCTGTAGCTCAAGGGCATGGGCAGATGGAATCTGGCCTTGTTCTCCACTTGGGGATGGTGCTCTAAATCTGCATCGCAACACAATAGGCGACAACAGAAATGCAGCAGCACCTCAATCTGTTTCCGACTTTACTTCTCATGTTTCATCAAGGCCAAGCATTAATGCAAGACCAGGTCAGGTGGAGAGGGGGGCAAACTCTGAGACTATTTCTACTAGTTGTCGGTTATTTGGTATTGATCTGAAAAATAACTCCAACAGTCCTGCTCATCTAGAGAAGGAACTGCCATGCCCAAATGCTGCGGCTAGTGGTGCCGAAGGTCCCACACCAGTTCTGGTTGCTGAAGCGGAGACTCCTCAAAATGAAGATCATATGAAGTCATCAAAGGAACAGAACCAAGTTCAATCGGACGGGTTAACAAAAGAGGCGCAGTGCAAGCAGGCTTGCACTAACTCCACAAGAACGCGTACGAAGGTGAAACTCAACTTTTTGTTGTCTTTAGCCTGTAAGTGATATCTAGATGTATCAATCATGGCCATTAGTGTTGCACTAAATTATGTTTGTCGGAATATATGTAAGGTTCTAATGCAAGGGGTTGCTGTTGGTCGTGCTGTCGACTTGACTGCTTTGGAAGGGTACGGTCCGCTAATTGATGAGCTGGAAAAGATGTTTGAGATTAAAGGGGAGCTTCATCTGAAAAACAACTGGGAAGTTGTTTACACGGATGATGAGGGTGATATGATGCTCGTGGGTGACGATCCATGGCCGTGAGTAGCTTGGAAATTTTTACTTATCTCTATCTTCTTTGATTTTTTCCAAGTTTTTTTAATTTTGATTCAGTTTTTGTTTGTTCTTATCTTTATCACAGAGAGTTTTGTAAGATGGTCAGGAAGATCTTCATATATAGCAGTGAGGAAGTGAAGAAAATGAGTCCTGGGTGCAAAATTCCTTTGTCATCTTTAGAAGGTGAAGGAACCATCGTAATCTTGGAGTCAGAGCTCAAACCTGAACTGTGAGGTTTGATTCGTTGTTTTAAGTTAAAATCTTTTGGGGTTTTGAAACCCTAAGAAAGGTACAGGAAAGGAGGGAGGAAAAGGGGTTGCTCAGTTTTTTTTTGGAGCTTGCTCAAGAGACAGCAGAAGTGAATTAAAATGGTTGCTTCTTTTTGTTTGTCATTGGAATGGGGTAGACTATTATTAGTTGTAGTACTAAAGAAACACGGTGAAGGTAAAATTGGAATTTATGAATACCTGGCTTGTGGGCTGTAGTGTGGTTTCTAGTTTTAAATTATCAGCCTGTATAAATCTATGCTTGTTACGATAGCTAGACATGTACTAATCTACCTATTGGGTTTTATTAGTGGTTGGAATTTTTATTTTGTCCAATAATTATTTGGTGGTCCTAGAACACTTTTACATAATGCCTCGACTCCTGTTTGTTGTCTTGGAACACCATCAAGTGATTCCTCAACTCCCCTGGTTAGATGGTGGTTGGGGCCTTGGATGGCGCTGAGGACCACTGAATAATTTATTACCCTTATTTGTCCTCACTGAAATTTTGCCCAGGTTAAAGAAAACCTTCTCGTATGGCCTCGTTGTCTTCTCAGCTATTCCTTTTTCAAAAAAATTCGGGTACCATTTATTTTGCCCAGGAAACACCAATCACCTCCTAGAGTAGTCAGAGGCAAAAGGGAATCTAGCCACAGGATTCCTGTGCCAAAAGATGGGTCAGTTTGTATGGAAAGGGAAATGCTATTCGCAATGACATGTGATCCTTGTGCGATTCTTTGCGGGCTTCCTTGCGAATAGCAAAACCCGGATGGAAATTCTTACAGAAAGTGGGTCGTTCTGAGGCATTTGCTCCCTAAATTGTTGTACGTGTGAGGCAAAAGCCACATCGGAGGATTCTACTTAATTCGTTTTGAGCAGGTGGTGGTAGTCACTAGTCATGCACTGTAATTGTAACTGGTTAAATAATATTCTGAAGCACATGCGCACCCGCAAAAGCTTCTCTTCTGTTGGGTTGGGTGGGGTTCTCATTGTGTCACTATCCTCTTAATTAAACCGTACTAATTATTTTAAATATAAGTATGTAGTCTAGCTTTAATTTGGTGTATTGAGGATCCTTTTTACAGTTTGATTTTGCATATTGCTTGAGGTTTTATTGGAATAGTGTAAGGGAAAAATAAGGCAAATGCTAAATAAGGACACTTGTTAAGGGATAATAAATAGTGTTATTCATTACTTAAAGCTATTAAGTCAATGTATTATTATTATTATTATTTTTTACTTCTTAAATGATTTGTGTTTCTTCACTACTTGTACTTATTGTTTAATAACTATTGCAATATTACCTTTGCTCAAATTATTTTTGTTAAAATACAATTGATAAAGTTTAATTCATTCAAAATTTGAAATGTACAATATTGTTGTTGGTGTTTTAGATATTCATTTATGTTCTTGGGATGGATCAAGTAATTGAGAAAATTAAATTGCAAAGTTAGCTTCTTAATCAAATGTTTTTTTTTTTTGGTACCGTTATTAGTACATTTACAAATTCATCAATAAATTTCATGACACATAAAGAACCTTGTTAAGAGTCAGCTCTCTCCCTGAAGTCATCTGTAGAGCTACTTTGTCCTCTCCCAGAATGATGGAAGTAGCCGAATTACCCATATAAAACTTTTTACCATCAATTGCAGGTTCGAACGAAGTAATATCCACCTGTCAAAACAGATGTGGTGGGTTGCACCAGTGTCAATCCATTATTCCCTCGGATTTGAACCAACTAGGTTTACCTCTGATACCATAGCAGACAAGTTGATATTAGTCACATCTCTTGAAATATCTTAAATCACATGGGCTCTCTCAGGATTTCTCTTAGGTTGGTGACGATCTGCAGAGCGATGTCTCACTTTATCACAGTTATAGTATCGGCCTTCAAACTTAGCATTTTGTTTCTTGGCAATACCACCCTTAGATCCCAATTTTTTACCTTTGCTAGAATGCCCAGATTACTTGCCTAACACTTTCTTTGTAGTGGTAGAACTTTGGCCATGCTCCAGAACATTTGCTTTAGACATAAAAGAGGAGCGCACGCTCTTATCCATATTTTGATTCTCCTCTTCAATCCGGAGCTTAATCCAAAGAGCTTCCAAAGTCATCTCCTTGTTCTTGAACATCAAATAGCTCTTGAATTCTTTCCATGTTGGGGGTAGCCTGTGGATCACAGCATCCACTTAGAAGGCTTCACTCAACTGCATCCCCTCAGCTTTGATCTCGTTGAGGATCAGTTGAAGTTCTTGGACTTGACTACCCAGAGTATTCGAGTCCACCATGGTAAAATTCATGAACTGGCAATTCCTTAGCAGATGTTGCCTCACAATGGACATTGTACAATGAATTCTCCAAAGCATTTAGGACATAATTCATGCACAGGATGCTTCCAAGCATCCAGCACTACCAGAGTCTCCTTATCAGTATCGTCTTCGTCCACGACAGGAGCATCCTCAACTAGGAACCTTGTAAGGTTCAAAATGGTGAGATAAAACAGCATCTTCTGCTGCCACCTCTTGAAGTCAATACCTGTGAACTTTTCCAACTTGTCAACATAGGTGAATGGAACATTCAGAAGAGTAACATTAGCATGGCTTCCATTCCCATTGCCACTTGCTTGGCCATTGTCTGATCTAGTAACATTGGTTTGGGCATTACCTGACCTAGTCACATTGTTACGTACATTCTTAGTCGACATTTTTGCTAAAAATGAGATCAAAACTTCAAAGTAAACAGATCTTATATAAAATGACAGCACATAACATAATTCAACAATAATTAAAATTATAATCAAGTTCTGTTCAACAAAGCACTACACATTAGCGTACCCGCGGGGTCCCAAGGGGCATTGCCCTCTGGTGGGGATCTAAGGGGCAACACCCCCTGGCGGGAATCTAAAGGCAACACCCTCTGTGGTGTTCGTAGGGGTCCTGGAGATAGTGTCCCCGGCGGGGGGTTGCAGGCACTGCCCTTAAAAGGTAAACGGTGTATAGAGTCATTACCATAGGGTGATTTATCGATCTGTTTACCTATTTGCCAATCTGGTCTGTCCGAGTACTAACAATATATCCAACAACTATCTGGTACTAAGGCTGAGTACATAAGCCGACCACTGTCTGTGTACTTCAGGACGAGCACACCAAAGGCTGTCGAGTACTTCAAACAAAATCGACCAGCAGACCAAGAGACTAGTCCGTGCCGTCCATTGATGGTCTTGGCCAAGCAGTGTCCAGGCCGAAGTCGAGTAGATTGCTCCAGAGGCCAAACAATTAGATCTAACCAAGCATGGTCTGGCTAAACCGAACCCAAAAGGTCCGAGCAATCTGCCATCAAGGCTGACCACCGATTTGGGGCCAAGTCGCGCACAACTAACCACAGTCGAGTAGATCATCATATAGCTGAGGCCGAACCGACCAAACCACTAGGCCAAGTCCGAACCTCTACTGCTGGTTGAAATAGATCATGGCACTATAACCGAATCGATAGTCAATCCAAGATCAGAGCAGCAAATTGACTTTAGAAAATTCCTTTCCGAAACACAAGTATTCATCTGACAATAAATTGATCTACTCAAAAATATTAGTCAAAACAGAAAATATATATACTGAACAAAACCGAGTATCAAACAGATCACACAAAAAATGATCTGTCACAACAAATTTCTAAAACCAAAATATGTTTTGCTTCAAAATCTATTACAAAATTTAGAAAATCAAAATTCAAAGCACAATTTAATCTTAAGCTTGTTGCAAAAATCGTAATGCGACAGATCCGTAAACACGTGAATGAATCCAAAAAAAAAAAAGAAAACATACATCTATATACAATAATTGAAACAACAGAATACAAAATAGATACATCGATGCTAAACATGAGATGATATGCATAACTATTACCAAACTGAGTAATGTATTTAACACAGTTCCCGTAAGACTAAATCGTCGTCTCATCGTGGGTGTTTGAGGATAGTTTCGGCGTCGTCTCCCAAGATAAAACGGCTCCACAATAAGGTAACACCTAACATTGTTCGTCTATCGAACTTACTCGCGTCTGCCCCTCTCTCTTTCAAAAAACACAACACTTGAAATGGAAAGAATGTTTACAGAATTTTGTCTTACTTTTGAAAACGTGTACTAACCACATGTTGAAGGACCATATAAATAGAAATGAAGAGACGCTCTAAATCCCATAATGAAGAGACCCTCTAAATCCCATAACTTCCAAGACTCTTAGATAGTAGTCTTCAATAGAGGGTCTTCCAAATCCTACAACCCCCTTGACTCTTGGATGGAAGACTTGAATGAGGGATGATGGAGACTCTTGGAGTGTGGAACGAGCAAGACTTTCCGGTTGTCAAGTGACCCTCTGGTGTCCCGTGTTCCATTTTATTCACACCTTAGAATGTCCAATAAGCATTACTTTTAACGCCAAAGATTGTCGGATTTCAGTTAAAAAAGACAACTCAACTTTGATTAACAAGCTAAGGTATAACTCGAAATTATCCAATACCAATTCATAGCATTAAAAACCCGAAGTGTTAACAGAATGAAAATCCATTGACATTGGCACACAACTAAACGGATATTATCACGATACATAACTCCTCTTGGTTCACAAGATAATACACAAAACTTGAGAAGGGAAAGGGGGGAGGGAGACTGTATAAGGAAAATCATTACTTACGTCTAACATCCATATTAGCCCTGCCTTTTACCAGTCATGTTGGCAACCACCTGCAAATATGCAAACCAAATAGTCAATTATTTAAACTTCCTGTGAATAGAACAGTATACATTTAAACACATGCAACTGCAAACATCTATTTTCACATTACCACATCCATTAGAGCATAAAAAGTACCACCATATCTCAGAAATAATATATGGCTTCCGACGATGAACAATTGGCTACGATTCGTAAACAAACCATGAGATGTTTTATATCAAATTGCTCCGTTGACCAGTAGCTGGCTCTTCTTTAAGGTACAAAACACTTAAGTTTTAGAGTATAGAAACATAAAAACAAGGGTGGTTTACTATTAGGGCCTGAGCCTGAGGATTTAAATTG
>JABCMJ010040636.1:0-10996 GCA_014822125.1 Arbutus unedo | reverse complement strand
TTCTGGATTGGCTTTGGTAGAGGCTTTGCTGGAGACGTTGCCAATAGGCGCCCAATCCCATCAAAAAAATTCTTGGCTTCTGAAATAAGAGCAGCTCCTCCAGGGTAACATCGACCAAAGCATGTAGCACAATGTGGATAAGCGACCTGAGAAGGATGCATAAGCAAGCCAACGATGTAAACTTGATGGATACGGACAATCTACTGATACAAGTCAGCACAAGGAACCATTTAGATTCGTTATTTAGTATTAATTGCCCGAAAATATAACTTCAAATTCTATATTATCTTTCAGATGTAGGTTTCACAAAGGAATTTGAGCAATTAAGATTGATAGATTTGACATTTTGTGACTAAATGACAATTAAAACAATTGAATACTTAGAATTTGATGATTACATATTAGACACCTGTCAAAAGACTCATATCACTCTATATGTTGCTGAAATATCTGATAGATATGTGGCATATGCCTACACTATGTAGGTTTTTTTATTACGACCAGCAGTCAACTGGTCCAGAGGTCAACTGGTCCAGAGGTCAGCCGGCCAATGGCTACCCATCGACCAGTCCCTGAAGGGACGTTGGTTCTCTGGTCGACCTGAAATTAGTTTCGTGATTTAAAGGGAGCTTCAGCCGTCATTCTTGACTCATCTGAAGATTTTGTTCAAGGTTCATCTTCTCCAATATATATACAAGCTTGCATCTTCTTTGACAGAACCACTATCAATCTCTCTTTGCACTCTCTCCCTTGACTCCTATACTTTCAGTACTTTATACTTGAGTTCTGTTATTTTAATCTCTTATTACCATTTTAGAATATCCGTCTAATTTTTCAGGAACCCAATTCACCTCCTATGGGTTGCCTCTGGGCAACAGTCACCACATCTTTACTTTCTGTTCATATTTGACCTTCCACTTGGGAATTATCAATCTACCTCCAATGTTCAACTTCAAATTCCCTCATTTCAAATCCACTAATAAAAACGGAGCTTGAGAATTTACCTCAATGAACGCTCGGCAAAGGGAAAGGAAAAGTATCGATTCATTCTCCCTGAGCATCCTAGTTGTATTGTAACGCAGTAAAGAATCAGAAACAGCCTGCAACCCCTTCACTAATTCTTGAGAAAGTATATGTTTCAAGCTTATTGGGGCGCAGGGACGCAATTCATTCATTGCCGCAGATACACCTGCAAGCATGACACAGAGAAGCGATGCAAAATTTTTAGCACTAGCAACTAGCAGTAAGATTTGCACAAACCTAGTCCAGCTGTATGATTACAGCTACCAACAAACAATCGTCAACTTAAAAGTTTGCGACTATGAAAACCAGTCAGCCTGACTGGTTGCAAAATCCTGTCAGATACGGCGGGACATGTATGGGACATGGCACATGGCATGTCAAATCTTAGTCATTTCAGGCAGCGGACACACCGGGTACCCGTTGGAAACACGTGTCGCAAGTCAGACACGGGTGGGTCCACGACAAGGGTTCATTGATAACCTGGGAAGCACAGCAACGGGATACGGATACAATACAGATACAGCGATACGGCAAAACCTAAAAACCCAGATATTCAGTGAACCAGTTTTACTCTCCATTAACAAGAGGAACCCACAAGTGGATCACAGATATTGATTTTTAAAAAATACATTATGTTCTTCAAAATGGATTTTTCAAAATAATTTAACAAATCTAACTTTGAAATTGAGATTTCAAACCAATTTAACTCCTGGACGATATAAACCATCCATAATTACTTTAAAAAAAAAGCGTGACATTATTCAAGTGGAGTACATTATTTCATGGAGGCAAATACCAACAGCATCATAAGTCGAATAGTATAGCCTAGAGGTAAGGTTAGTCATGAACAATGTGAGATAATGAGAACTAAAGCAATAAATTTCAACACAACCTCCTACAGCTGACAAATCAAAATGACAAGTATACAACATGAGATCACCACTACTCCACCGAATTAGACCATCAACGTTTTCTGCTTGGGACACATTCCCACTCTATTTTGTCTTTGCACTTCCTCACCCTCGCCCCAGCCAAAAAAAAAAAACTCCAAAAAATTGAACAGTAAATATTGTGGCAGATATGTCATAAGACATACAATGTAAGTGTTTTCCAAGGCATCGCACCCTTGAGTCACTAATTTTGAGCATGTAATTCTTCAGCAGAAGTTAAGACAAACAATCCAACTTCATAACAGCAGAAGACATTACTCAAAACCACCAAATATATTGAGTCCACATAGAATTATTCGCAAGAAGTAGAGATCTCAGGCTTGTTAAATAGTTTTGATACATGTTGAACTTACCATTCACAAACACAGCAAGAGGCGGATGTTCCATTAGACTTGAAGGTGGAGTCACATCTTCCATGCTATCTTCACCTACACTATTCGCTGGAAAGCCAATTGCTGGCAAGGGGACCCAGCGATGTGAATCCAAGACAAGCTGGAATGAAATAAGAGATATAAATTGCCAAGCACCATAGATAGGCTTCAAGAAAAGTTTCTAAACTAAGAAACTAATTTAACTGCTAAAATTGAAATTAGACTTCACAAAATCACCATTGTATATTTCCTTGATTCAGAAGAAGAGAAGAAAACAGGACATTTGTGAAACTATATGTGATTTTAACAACTTGACATCATACCTGAAAATTCTGTACGGCTGTATTCATATTCCTCGAGAACAAGTTAAGTACAGCCCTATATGATTATCCAAGTCAAGATATATAAAACAGGACTTCAACAAAAGATCAAACACAGCAGCAAAGAATCAAAGCATTACTCTTCAAAAAGTGACGGAAGCAAGCCTCGGAAATCCAGTCCAACCCAACCAAGCCCCATGGCACAATACTGTCAAGTAACAATGAAAGGTTCAAATTAGAATCAGGATGCAGCGCAATAAGTAAAGGCAGTCCAACTGCAAGAAAAAGAAGCAAAATAAAAAGGTACAGCTGTCCGACACGTACCTTCGACAACAACATACGTTTTCAAATGCAACGTGGCGTGTCCTATATTCTATTATAAATGGGTTCATTGTGAATAATTGTTCTTTGTTGCATTACTATGATAGTGAGTTGCTCGAGTGTGTTCCAAATTATTTTCATCAGGAATTAATTTTTTCCTATATGTTTGTGGTTTGTGTACCTTATATTCGTATATACTGATATTACCACAGGAGGGGACAAGAGTAGATTTGTAGCAATCCCGAATCCTTTGGACTTATTACTTTTACGAACATGGTGCTAGTTGATTATACAATGCTAAGATAATGTTACATACTTACATGGATCCTCCATTTTTGTTTAAGTACGACATGGGTGCGGATATTGATCAGAAGGGCATGTTATCAAATATGGGAGTAAAAAGTTGAGAAGAGAGCGTAGTTATCAAGGGCAAGAGGTGCGCTGAGGCACAAAAGGCTGTTAGGGTCTAGGCGACAGGCATAAGGCAAAGCGCGGACCTTACTGAAGCGAGGCGCACTTAGGCGAGAAAAAATAGCAAAAATAGCATACAACAATACTTCAAGTAATAAACACTAAGACAATGAATCTTAAAAAGTGCACCATGTAAAAAAGCCATAACAACATCTAGCAAATGTCAAATAATCTACAATTATTTCACAAAATATTTCAAAAGTCAAACTCAACAGTTGAGATTGAATCCAAAATGTTGATTAAGTCCTCGACCAAAGGTATCAATGTGGTTTAACATATGTTGATTTCTTTGCTTTTCTTTTCTTTTCATTTCATTTTTTTCCTGCTCCCTTTCGTATTTCAACAGCTGAGAACGAATTCAAAATGACTTCAAAGTGGCGCACGCTTTGCGCCTTTGAGCCTCTTGCTCAGACGTGCGCCTCGTAGGCCACGACTGAGCCTCCTTTCAATCGCCTCGCCAAGTATTCCTCAAGGTGCAATACATGCGCTGGATGAGCCTTAAGCCTAGGTGAGCCTTTTACAACTATGGAAGAGAGAGTAGCAACTTATAGAGGAGAGAAGCCAACTCAAATATTCATATTACCTATTATAAAAACCTTTAGATTTATGCTTAGCTCAAGTCTCAGTAAATCTATGTTGTACTTTTACTCTTATTTCTTGGTTCATGTACAGGATGTCTTACTAAAATCTATGATATTGTAGTTTTATGCTTGGTTCATGTACCTGATGTCCTAGGAAATCCATGTTGCAGATTTTTTTTTTTTAATTTGGAATCAAATCTAGGAGTTACATAAGTTCATTTACCTTGTGTCTTAGTAAACCTATGATGTTCTACCTTAGTGCTTTTACCACTTGTCATGGATTTTATAGCTTTGTTATGTTCAATTCTATTTTCTGGGAGCATATCTTAATTTGGGTGTTTCTTCTACATTTACATAAAATGTACGAAGAATAATAAAAAACTTAAGGACATGTGCCTGTATTCATATCCAAACTTGGATACATATCCAACGTACCTCAATTCTTTTTTACTTGAAGTGCCCAACCCTTGGGCACATTTGTTAATCCATCTTATTTGCTTATTAGCTTATTTCTTACAATAAACAAATAAGCAAACACTGCATAAGTTAGTTTGGTTAGGGTTATCCCTAGCTTATTTGCTTCTTGTTACTTCCCAAGGTTAACATACAATTGACATTTTTTCCTTTCTATGAAATGCCTTGCATGTACACTTATGATAACCCGCTTATCAACCTCATGATTCTTACCTTTTGTGTAGCAACACAAGGCGAGACTACGAATTCTACGTATGCCTCCTTCACAACCATTATATCTAACCAGTTTTAAGAATTTGTAAATAATATTACCATACATACACTTGTTGGTCATAAAACACAACATATGTATTTATATTTATATATACATATAATTCTTACACAGTCCACATAACAATATGAATTGCAAATACGAAATTATTGTTGTGACGAACATGATACCATCTCCTACTGTTCTTACATTAGAGAGAGAGAGAGAGAGAGAGAGAGCAACCCTGTCCGAACAAAAGTAGGGAACGGCATTAGCGCAAATGCAGGTTAAGGACTGGGCAAAATAGCCCTTTAAGTACAAAAATAGTATATAAAGTTGTTGCCTTTTAATTGTTATTGGTGATAAGAAAAGAGAACCAAATCAGCAAGACAGGTCACCAAACCATCTTATTCGATATAAGCCAATAAGGTGGATTACCAAATGAGGCTGAGAATACACCCATATCCGAAATTGCACCCAAGTTCGTAACATAGAATACAAGACACGTGATGGAAAAGTATTTTTCTTACATGAATGAAGTACTATATAGATGACACATTTCCATTTAACTTAGGGTTGTATTGTTTTGCTCTTGTTTAACTAGCATTTTCATTTTTGTGGACCATGAATAGAAAATTTGCACATGGCATGTAGAAAATGTGAAATCGTATTATTAGCATCTCAAAGGCTTTTCATGTCCTTGTCATGTGATGTCCTTCAATTTTCAAAAATCGGAGTGGGGGCACGTCCTTCATACTTAGGTTGAGCATCAGTACAGCTAAGCACTAATGAATTATATATAAATCAACTACAATTATAAAAAAAAAAGGGTTCTCTATGGCCTACCTTGTCACCCAATACAAGGCCTTACCATGATTTTCTAACCATCCATATGATTGCATACCTTGCCGTTAATACTGATATAGCTACCAAATCATGTTTTCTTGTAGTATGCATTCCAATACTCCCATGTACCCACAAGAACTAAAACAAAATCTGGTAAATCACCACACGTACTTTGTGTACTTAATTATTGCTCCCTTCATTTTCTGAAACAGGTGCAGTCAGGAATTGCGGTCATGGAAAGTGAAAACGTAGGAACTCAAGGTGTTAACTCTTGCAATAACATGCAGCAGTGTAAAGCATATTCACCAATGAATTTCTACATAGAAATTGAGGAAAACCAAGCCAATAATGTCCAAATTTCTCAGCATTGGACATCCAGCCAGCTATATTTATGAACTCCCAATCTTCCATGAAAAAATAAACAAGTTGCTAATGACTTGCGATAATATAAAACATACTAATTCTTACCATGCATTGATCCAGGATGTTCGACAAAGACCCGCCTTCAGTTATTCTTGGTAGCATGACCTTGAGTGTTTTAAGGTGCGTGGTAATTTGATGCATAGCCCAGCTAAACAGAAGGCCCCCATCATAGTTTTCCTCACTTCCTGATGTATCATCAGCAAATATAGCTCGGTATTGGTTAACAACATCAAAAAGATGCATTCTTTGACAGTTTATCATCCCTTTTAAGTATTCATAAGCATTTCTCTGGTCCAAGTCATCAAGAATTGCAGTCAGCCATGCTTCTCGGCATCTTAAGAACTGCAAGACAAACAATCTATGTGAGAAACAGGTACCTTAGAAACAGACAAACATGAAAGGTCTGATTTCACAAGAAAATAATAAGAAGAAGAAACAGACAAGCATGTGACAGAAACACAAGGTGGACTAAATTGCAAATCTTGCTGTAGACATAAAGCTTTTACAGACTCACCTGTAGGCGCATTTCATATTCATTGAAAACTCCTATGCGACGTAAATATCCAATGATGCGGAGGCATTCTGGCAACTGCATTACACGAGATTTAAGACAAAAAAAGGTCAGAAACTTCAGAAATTATAGGTCTTAGATGATTCACGTTGAACCAGATGCACATGGTAAACATATTTTTTCGCAAGGACCAGCATCAAGTACCTGAATGTTTGATCTAAGTTTTTGGAGAAGCTGAGAAAGAAGAGATTGAGTGGTCTGCTTAACCTCTGCGGCGAGGGCCTGAATAACAGGTAACCTTTGAACGAAAAAGAGAGAGGAAGGGGTTAAAAGCAAAAAGCTCAGTAGGCATCCTTTCCAAGGTTAACAGCACAACAGCAGAAATAAGATAAGGGAGACTCACTTAGGGTGCATTGTGGACAGTTTGCAAACAAAGGCTTCCAAGTCGAGAGCTTCATCGTAATTTCCATTTCTCACACATCTGCACGAGAGATGATAGTTAATTGTTCCACCTATACTAAGACAGCATCCGCAACACCAAACAAAAAATATAAGAAAATTACACTACAAAAAGGGAATACACAAGCAATTTGATGGTACTAAAAGCAATCCATTTGAAGATTCCAGTCCCCCTTAAGGAGAATAATGTATGATGTCCTTGAAAATGGGGCATTACAAAATGGTAAAACCTTGCGAATTCGATATTTGTATTCCTTGGATTGTTAAGATGTCTGTCTTTCTCCTGTCGCCTCTTTGATGTACAACCTTTAAAGTTTACTCTTTATTTTCCACAACAGGCTTTAATCCTCCAACTCTGTCCTAAGCTCTACCAACTTTCAATAGTAAGTTCTATCTTTCTAATGGAATGAAAATTGAAAAACCCCATGAAAACCACATCGCCAGCCTTGTTAGAGCTACTTTAATACCGATAAAAGGTGATACCGGGAATATCAATAAAAGAATACAAAACATATTTTGTAAAACGTGGGCAACTTCTTTAATCAGTAATTGTGCATTCTCATTTCTGTAGCACAAACACTTCTCTAAAGAAAGAACAGCTGGGCCACTTCTTTCATAGGTAACTGTGCCTTTTCATTTTTTGTAGCACACACACACTCTTCCAAAAAGCAGCACCCATGTTGGACACTCTGTCGGTCATTGACTCACGAGGCTTGTTCAACAACTCTGGATTCATGCAAGAACAAGGCCAAAACCTCTCCATGGCCAACAAAAAACAATCCCACAGTTTTTCAAAAGAGTAAAAATGGATTTCAAATATCAGAAAAAAAAAAAAGGAAAAGAACGAAATCAGAGGTTGCAGCAAGAAGAAACAGCAATAGTGGCATGGATATCACCATCATCCACACGACACTTTTTCAAGTTTCATATTCCTCGTTATAGAATTTGATATATAAAAATTATGTTAACCAAATAACATTTACTGAGCAAGATATAAAAGACAAAAGGAACATGAAAACAACCATGTGATGCTTACTTTGATTTTAAGACCTGCCTAAACCCCAAAGTGGCAGCTTGCCGTACAAGCATCCCTGCACCACCTGGTGGCTCATGCGTGGAAGTTTGGAACCCACTTTAGGCTGAGTTTTTTATGTTACTGCACTAGAGAAAATAAGCTATGATTTGTGAAGCAGATGCAGGGTTTAGGCCGAGTTATCAATGCTATTAACCAAAGTCTGGCAGCTTGCAACTGGCCGTGTTCCCCTTCACCGAATTGCGTTCGGGCTAAGGTAATACAATAACTGTTCTCGGGGGGCGGGGGGTGCAAAGTTTTTGAGACGTTATGCACCCAATGGCAGTGTCTGCTTCCGCAGATTCTCTCCAACAATGACAAATTTTTCCGGTCAAATACAGAATAACTACAGCAGAACGCAATCTATCAACTGAGTTACCATATTAGAACAACACTACAACGCATTCTTTTTTTTAATCATGTTACTGAAGACCAAAAAAATGCATTGGGTCAACCACATACGTGTCCATAAGCTGAGGAATTTCAAGCAAGTCAAGCAAAGTACTATGATTGGCTAGTAATGTCTGGTTCATCTTCCTCTTCTCCAAAATATGCTCTGCGGAGTCGAGGAACTCGTTGCAACCAGATGTTAGATTTGGGATTTCAGCTATCTGCAATGTAAGAAAGGTAAGCAATTGTGCACAAAATTCAGTACTTGTAAAAAAGAAATCTACTATACATTGTTGATCAAATCCATGCACATATATTGTCTTGAGGGCAATTGTACCAATATTTCTCTTTTTTCTATCATGAATCTTAGATGCAAATACTATTTTGTATCATGAATCTAAGATGTGAATACTATAAGCAAACAACCCAAGGCATAATCAATAATCATGTATTCACATCGAGCTGAAACTTGTGCAAAAAAGTTAACAATCCAGAAGGATGAAGATGGGAATCGTAAGGCAATATATGAGCCCAAGATAGTTTTGAGAACGTAGGAATGTGCCAATGGTAGTAATCATTAAATTTAGTCCACCGTATCCGCTTTGGAATGCCTGTTAATGTCATTGACTTTGAATCGCACAGTTTTGTGCTTTAAAACTCTGACAGCCCCCAAGTATTCTAGAGGATAGAAGATAAAATCAGGACAAATTGCTGAGTATTCTGAGCATTCTATGACCAAAAATTTGCCAGTTCTAGAGATCATACCTAGGTAGTACACCTATATTCAATATCTACCATTGGATGAGACTTGGAGCACCACTGGTTGTTTGGTTGTGCGTTTATGTTTTTTTTTTTTTTTGGTTTTCTATTTTACTAAATCTTTTGTGCAGCTGTTGTGGGGGCTCAAGGATCGCATGATGCATTTAAAGAAATTGACTTCGATGCAATAGGTCATTGCATCAGATAAGTCCAGCCATACAAAAGAAGCAGCATAGGAGATTTATTCTTGGGAATGGAGGCCATCTCGAGAAGTGGAAGGACCAGTGGTTTATAGTCCACACTGGTGGGAAATTTCTATGGCAAACGAATTCAAGAATGAACCATCGAGGGTTTACATAGGATTGCCAGCATGCTAATACAGCCTAGTGGGAACAGAGCAGTGGTCAGCGACTTGCTCATACTCTATGTAGATGCTACTATTCAATTTATTTTCCAGGACAACGTATGCAATTTAGTTGTATTGGTGAAGGAAGGAAGCTACAGTGGCAGTCCTTCCTCCTTCCCTTTTTCATAATGTGTCTCAGTTTAGTTTCTTTCTTTGCGGGTGATGGTTTTTCTACACGCTGCATGTACTCAAGAATAGTTTACAAAATTGGGATACAATTGCTTTTAACAGAACAATGAGAAACTTTACCTTGGACCACGAAACATAAACATTTAATGAATCGCTGGTGTCTAAGCACACATTCTCAGTGTCCTACAATACTTCAACAAAATGCTAAAATAGCAGTGAGGTTGAAAAGTATCTGAACTAGTTTGAGAAGATTTAAGAAAAACTGAAAGAGTTCTTTTAGTGCAAGTTCATGATACAACTTCACTTTTGGGTTTACAATACTTCGGGTGCTCACTTCACGGAATAGCATAGATTTCATGGATCTGTGACCATATATATCTTGACGTAGGGCAGCAATAGGACACTGATAGTGGTGACAAAAACACAAAGGAGTGGGAATGGTTATTAGTAGAAATCCGCTACTGCAACAAAGGGAAAAATTCCACACCTCGCACTTAGATAACCCAACACAGGAGGGCCTCTTTGGCATCACACTGAAGAATACTGCATAACATAACCTTGAGAGACTACAAGCTGCTAGAAATTTCGTATTTGCATTAATTCCTTGGTTCCTCAAAGTCTTCAAACAACATCAATTTATTTAGGAGTGATTCTATATGAACCTAAAACCATTCTCCCTAGCCCCAGTTTCTCTTCGCACCCACATAAAAATGGTAAAGAATTCCAATATACCCTCATCTTCAACAACCCTAGACCTAATTAAAAAATTAAGGTTTGTCTTCACACCTACCCTGCTCAACCCTTCGGCTGCCCATGGCCATTGCCCTCCGCCGCCAACTTTCCTTCACTTAAACTGTCCATTGAAACCCACTTGTCTTTGACGTTACCCTTCACCTTATACACTATGCGGTATTAGTTTAATGGTACCAGCAGACCTACTAATGTAGTTATGTAAACTGAACAAAACCTTATTCTGGTGTAAATTTCTTGAAGCTTTATTATGCATGAGCAGTGTTCAGTGGTTTGGATTTGAGATCATACTTGTGGATGAATGATTACCAGGCGTTTGAAACTGAAATTAATACAGAACGATTGCCAAACCTAATTTCCAAAATAAAGTCAAACAAAATATTAGAAACTTAAGCGTACCGACTTGGTGGTGGAGGTTAGGGAGGGGGGATTGAGACAGTGGCTAATAGTGGTCGTTGGTGGTTGAATCTAGAGAAGAATAAGGGATAAG
>JABCMJ010040631.1:0-22801 GCA_014822125.1 Arbutus unedo | reverse complement strand
TATATATATATATATATATATATTACGCGCATGCTAGCAAGCTCACAATACTTAGCCTGTGTTGACATATGACGCTGTCAGGGGCAATTTTATATATATATATTACGCGCATGCTAGCAAGCTCACGATACTTAGCCTGTGTTGACATATGACGCTGTCAGGGGCAATTTTAACGTATCCTATACCTATAACACAAATTACTCACTAATTTGTTAAAATTTGTCGCTCAAATCATTCTTAATAAGTCCATTCAAGATGTCCTTGTGTTTCAAGGCACAAATATGTTTCAGGGCACAAAACGAGTCTATAAGTTACATTTTTGTTGGAATCAATTGCAACACAGGATTAATGGTCACAAGTTGTGCATAGGGTCATTTTTTCACTGCTCCATTCCATTCTTACCATATCATGGACAGATGGGTCGAACTCATCTGGTGTTTGAGTTTGGTTTCAAATATTCTCACAGCTTATTTTCTCTTCTAATCACAAGATTTCTTTTTAGGCCCATAGCGTTAACCTGTCTTGATATGACCCTGTCATAGGTGCGTTCCCTAAGTCAAATAATATTCTCTCCCACATAGTTCTTTCTGTTTCTCTCTTATCCATCTCTTTTCAGACCCTCCTTTGAATCACCTGCAAATCTTTAAATGGCGAAAATGTGTGGAGCAAGGAAAGACAATACGTCAATAATTATCCTGCATTGTATATGATATGATATCCTCACAATATCTGATAGATTGACATGATGATTTTTTTATTGGTAATTGACAACATGTTTTTTTGCCCTCATCTCTTTTATTTTTGTATCGTTTTGCATGTCTGAGTTTTTAAAATTTTTGAGTTTAATTTGTTTGATTCTCTGACACCAAACATGTGCACCAGAGTTCATGTAACTTGCCCTGATTGTTCTCTCTTCCCTTTTCCTTTTCCTAACCCTTTGTTTCATATCTCCTCCTCACTTTTCCCCTCCCATTCTTTCTATTTCTCCACCCGATCATGATCGCCGCCATTTCCACATACATATCCATAACATACCTTAGAGCAAAGAGAGACCTACCATGTGACAGAGAACCTTCTGGATACACTTTGGGAAATTGTTCTTCTTGCACTCTTCTATTTCTTGGAAATTGAGATGCCTTGAAACTTTCTCATAGAATACATCAACTACCAGAGAGCTACACATATCCATGCCAGAAAATATAAATTCGAGAATTTTGTGTTAATTGAAAAGCATCTCAAGAATATGAAGTCAAAGTTTGATCCTGTGTATGATACTTGAGATCCATGAGCCATAATACTAGTCTCCAACATAGTCTAAGTTTAGGTTGTACATGACAACCTTTCCTCTCCCTTTTAAATTTTTCTGTCCACTGCTCTTCCCTAATTCCCATTCATGATGACTAACCTTTCCATTGCAATCCTCCACTCCCTGCCCCCCATGGCCTATGAATTCTGGACACTCCGAAAGTAGTGTCATATGGGTATCGGATATATCAGGGCATGTTCGATGTGTATAGGTTCAGATACATTTGGATACTCATGACATACTTAGGGATACATAATTATACTTGCGGTAGATAAAAACAAAATTTTTGTAGGTAAGGGTCAAACTGCAAATAAGTTATAGATCAGAGTATTAGATTTTTAGTCGATTGTTGTATGGATACATTTATAAGAATATCGTTGAAACATACATCATCTCTACTAGAACCCTAGCCTTTAGACTCTCAGAATCAGTCGAAGGATTCCTTCCCCCCCCAGTGGCCCGTCTCACACGCACAAACATTTTATTAACGTATGCTTAGGGTATTTGTATCCTATTGTTTTAGGTTCTTACATATCACCGTACTTGTATTGTATGGTATACATATCCTATGTCCATTTTGCTGGGTCCACTCATGTGATGGTTAAGTAATTAATAATTGATTTGGCAAAAAAAGCTAATTAAAGAAGGAGCTATTCATGCTTTAGGAATCTTGGTTAGGGAGACTAATTGGTTAGTGAATCTTGGTTGAAAAAGGTCCTTACAAGGAAATCCTATTGTATGAGTTTCTTCGGGCACAAGGCACTTGACACTATGAATATACCAACGTGTGTATGGGTTTATGTGAGAGGGGTGAGGGATTGGCGAGGGAAGAAATAGAGATGCAAGGGATGAGACAAAAAATGTTGGTGAGCATTGGGATTGAGCGGGGGCTCAACTACTCTTGAGCTAGGGCTCGCATAGGGGTATGGGTTTACATATTTTGTCCATCTCATGTTGTGAACTCCTATTATCACAGTGGAATCTCTCTCTCTCTCTCTCTCTCTCGCGGAGTAGGTGATTGGGGTTGTACCACGTAAACTTGGTGTTTCTCTTCTTTTGTGTGTGCTTATTTATTTTTGTGATTGCTTTCTTTGGCTTGAATGGGACTGCGGTAATAATCCCAACTCGTATGTCGGACTCATATCCCATACACTAACCAAAGTCTTGCTTAGTGTGGGAGTTTTGGGGATAATTACATGGTGGACTTGAATGACTTATCATTTTAGGTGAATGCGCTCAATTTCGAGGCATAATTCTTTGTATGTGCAATGCCTTTCTTAGTTTTCTATTTATAGTGTTTCTCGCTTCAAATTATTTTGCAATGCTGTTATTCCTTGACGGCAGAAGAAGCATTTAGACCTTGCCAAGGACAGCAATGATCCCATTGAGCAACAAAGAGCCTGCACCCAACTTGGTCGAACATACCATGAAGTGTTTCTAAGATCTGAGGACGATCACTATTCTGTTAGAAATGCCAAGAAGTATTTCAGCTCTTCTATGAACCTTGCCCAAAATCTCAAGGAGAACCCACCATCTGGTAAATCGTCTTTCCTTAAGGAGTATATCGATGCTCATAATAACATGGGAATGCTTGAAATGGACCTTGATAACTTAAATGAGGCCCAGAAAATTCTTACCAAAGGACTAAAAATTTGTGATGAAGAGGAGGTAATTGAAGATGATGACGGGCGTAGTAGGCTCCATCATAACCTTGGAAAAGTTTTCATGGAGCTCAGGAAGTGGGATAAATCACGAGAGCATATGGAGAAGGATATCATGATTTGTAACAGAATTGGTCATTGCCAAGGAGAGGCAAAAGGGTACATCAATCTTGGGGAGTTGCATTACAGGGTGCAGAAATGTGAGGATGCAATTCTTTGCTATGAAAAGGCACTTAGACTGGCAAAGTTCATGGAAGATGAGGAAGCTTTGGCTGATCAGATTGGTCAGAACATTGAAACTGTAAAAGAAGCAAGGAAGGTAATGGATGAGCTGAAGACCGAAGAACAGAATCTCAAGAAGCTGATAAGAAACATGCCCATGGCTAGAGGCACAGCCAGCGAAAGAAAGTGCTTGCTGCAGCAAAATGCATCCCTTGATCGTCTTATAGATAAATCAAGCATGATCTTTGCATGGCTGAAAGTATGTTTTCTTATTCATCACTTTTTGGCTATAAATATATTCAGTATTGAATCAAGTGCAGAAGTGATTGGCACGAGAGTTTACAAATAGATCAAACACTTTAAATGCAATTATTGTATATCTACATTGTGATTTTGTATTTAACTGCTACATTTCAGCTTGTGGAAGCATGTGTGGATGCTGACAACATGTTTCTGTGTATTTTAGACACATTGCCTTGTACATTTCAGTTTGTGACATCTCTCTCTCTCTCTCTCTCTCTCTCTCTCGATGTGGCTGCAGGTGAGTGTTTGATAATGGATATTAACTGTTTGGTTTAGAAGTCCAGTATGTTAAACAAGTTTCAGCCATCGTATCTACAATGTGCTCTAGAGGCAACCCCCATCCTTTTTGACAGTATGTTCTTATATTTATTATCTTACTTGTGGGAAAAAAATCTTACGAAGATGATTCTTTCAAAGGTTTCCATTTTCTCTGAAATCACAATTGAGCATATTGATAGATATCATCATCCATAGATGACTTTGCAAAGTGAGACTCATTAGATGTTATAACTTTCACCTTCATCTGACGTTCACATGGCAAGAATTAGTGTCATTTGTGTTGTATAAACCGGACATTAACAGAGCCAGCTTTAAGTTGTTACTATTTGGCTTGCACAGAGCCTGTTTTCAGTATTCTGACATTCATCCAAAGTTCAACCTCGATAAAGTGTTCATACTGGATATAAAAGCAGGTTTAGTAATTTGATTCACTCGTCAGTCAAGTCCTCCAAATATATGATAAACATTTGTCTTCACTTTCTTGCTGCTGTCACACAACAAGGATGCCTTGCTTCGTGTCTATTTGATTGAGTTGGGAGCAAATCATGTGGTTTAGGATATGGGGGCACTGCAACCTGTTAGGATATGGGACATGTCAATGTTTTGGTCCCGCATCGACATATAACAGGGTAAGAGGATGCCCATACTGCTATATCATTAAGTCTCTCCCGATGATCTTTCTTATGATTATCGAGCTTTGACTTGTAAACTTTTGAGCGCTTGGCCTTTGCAACATCATGACAGTTGTGACTTTGGTAAGCTATTATACTAATTTGTTAAAGACATTATTGGCAACTGAAAACCAGAGAGGGGAGGGACACTTCTACTTTACTATTTTATTAACTGGCCCCACTCTTTAATATTGGACTGGATGGGTTTAAAGCAAGATGTATGTCGAATAGAAGGAGGCACGGGAGCAATCCCGTATCGAACCTGTGCCCCTGCCATTCCAACACACAGATCGAAATTATATTTTGCTTTACCTTTCTTTTAATGTTGTATTGATGCTATGCAGTTTTCTGGAACATTTGTGTGCAGCATCGGGAATTTGCCAAAAGGAAGAAAAGAGTAGCAGGTGAACTTTGTGACAAAGAAAAGTTGGGCGATTCTTTTCTAGTCATTGGAGAGTCATACCAGAGGCTTAGGAACTTCAGCAAAGCACTAAAATGGTACACAAGAAGTTGGGAGACTCACAAATCGATTGGCAACTTGGAGGTAAGTTACAACCTGCACGTCATACAAAGATACAATTTACTATTCTTTTTTAGTTTTTTTTATTTGTAGAAAATTCAATACAGAGAGTTCGCTTAAGATTTTTGTAAAATTAAGGGGTGACCTTGATAACCAAAGTGTAAAAATGTTGATGCTCTGTAATTGAAATTACAACTTCCTGTTGTTCTGCTTTTGCGTTTTTACTTATGTATTGTGAACTGATATATGGGTAGTGATACAGGGGCAAGCATTAGCTAAGATTAATATCGGAAATGTTTTGGATTCCGATGGTAGCTGGGAAGGTGCTTTGAACGCATTTGAAGAGGGTTATCAGTAAGCATCTTTATTCTTGGATCCTATGTTCTTCATTGCATTTGTCATATTGATTTTTACGGATATTTGGCATTCTCTTATGGAGAAATGGCTTCCAGTGGCCTGTAGAGTTCGGTGTGCAATGGTGCTTCTGATACTTTTGCAGGATACCTTGATGTAGTATCACTAACATATGGGTTCTCCTACATTGTTAGAACAAAGCTGGTCTAAGACTCGACAAAATTAAGCAGCAATTTGAACCAAGACACAGCGAAACTTTATTGCTACTCAGAAGAAGTGAAATAAAAAACACCCGAAATACACTTGCTTAAAACATATCCTCACTTCTATCAGTCTTATGCTTTTGTAAACACCCATTTGCAAGTAATGGGTTTATCAACCTTGGGCTTAGGCACAAGATCCCAAGTTTCATTTTTCATAAGAGCTTGCATTTCTTCTCCCATGGCATAATCCCATTCCCTTGTACTATTTGCTTCTCCAAAATAGGAGGATTCACCATCATCCACAGGATTAGTGCGAACACAAGAGTGAAAATTCACAAAATTACCATCTCTATATCGAGGGGGCACGACTCTCTTCCATGTTGAACTTTTAAGAGGTTGAGGATCATTTTGAACCGCCCTCGCAATTTCGATAAGTAGAATGCTCATCATATTCACCTCCAATTTTGATTGCCACCATCACAATGTTCTTCCACATAAGTAGTAGGAGAACAAGAGTTATTGAATAACAAAGGTAAATTAGGAGAAATCGAAATGTTAACTTTTTGTGGTTCAACATGAACATTATAACTACGCTTATTTTGATGGGTATCCATGCATTTCCAGCCCTTCTTTCATCATGGCTAATGAAGATGCACTTTTTGGCCTTGGCATCTAACTCTTTTTTTGTATCTGGCATATGAACATAGCAAATAAAACTAGACACCTTCAAATTTTTAACTTTGGGCTTCTCATCAAACATCAATTCATACAGATATTTCATATTGTCGCCATCCCACTTGATCAAGCAAGTAGCACAAGCCATACCCTCTCCGCCCATAAGGTCTTAGGTAAATTTTTTGATTTCACACAACTTAACTCCAAAACATGTCTAATCTTTATTTCAACCACAATAGTTTGCTGAGTGCAAATGCACATGAGTTCCCTTTTGGTACCATTATCCAGGCAAAAAGAGAAGAATTTAGTCAAAAACCAACTCACCGCCACTTTCAGTCCTTAATCTCTTAATCCTCAATCTTTTAATTTTCAAGTCAAGAATACCTTCTATAGTCATCTTGAATTCCTTAAAAAGAAAAGCAATTGAGGTTTTTCCTTCTAAAAACAGACCCCCAGTATACCTTCTATAAGCATCGCGTATTGGCAACCAGAATGTGAAGGTGCATTCACTTCTTTAGTCCCAAAGAGAGCATAATGACCATAATCCACGGCATTCGCAAGGGAAAAAGATTCTTCATACCAGGTAGTTGAAACACTCTGTTTGGTGTAAGAAGTCCGGTACCCATACAATGTATGGGAGTACGAAAGTCCGCATCAAATTATGGTTTAACATTATATGGGGGATTATATTAAAAGAAAGAGTTTGAACATGAAATCTTTCCTCGTGAGTGGAAGAATCAATAAAGATGATAGAGAAATATTAGTGTTGATGTGGATTTTTATTCATTTTAAAATTATTTTGAAAGCATGCCGTGTCATACACGTGCTTAGTATATAGTGTAGATAGGTTCAACTATTGCCTTTGAATGTGACAACTCCTTATTTTTTTCACCAGATGAATAGAATTGTCTTGGCGTTATTGCCTTTGTTTTCCCATAATTTAGAATCATCGCCAGATAGATGATGCATGTTATCGGAATCTACAATCGAGTTATGCTAAAAATTTGTTGCAGACAGTTTAACGCCCCATGTAAACCACTAGCCCAATAACTTGTTGGAGCCTAACCACGTAGCCCAAAATGTTTAAGTCCAAGTCATTAGTTAGTTTACATGGCTCATTATATTTCTAAGATCACCCATGTAGACTTTCGATGTGAGACAAGATGTCACAATCTCCCCATCTTTAAGATCTCGAGCTGTCGCGAGGGGTTGAACACTGGAGTTACCACGGGTTAACCCCGAGTCTGTTCCCTAGTGACCAAACAAAGTCCCGACCGCATACTCGATAGTTTACACGGGTCGCTTTGATACCATCTGTAATACCCCATGTAAACTACTATCTCAATAATTTGTTGGAGACTAACCACGTGGTCCAAAATGCTTAAACTCAAGTTATTAGTAGTAGTTTACATAACTTGTTATATTTCTAAGATCACCTATGTAGACTTTCGATGTAGGCCGAGATGTCACAGACAGGGTCTCAATAGAAGAAGTTTCAGCCAAGAACATGTACCCCACTTGCCACTTTCCTCTTTTTCAGCAACATTACCACCCATTAATTTAACATAATAATGCTTCTTTATATGGCAAGGTCTACCACATATGCAACACTTGAAATTCTCATTTCCAACTCTGTTTCCAAAATCTTTCCAGTATCGTTGTTCTTGCTAGAAATATAGCCCTTTGAATTTCCACCCTTCTCACGACTCCTTTTATTAGAGAACAAAGCTTCTCCATGACTCCTGGACATAGGAAACCTGGCCATTTGACAAGCGGAATTGTTGAGAAGTATGAAGAGTTTCAAAGGCTGTGTACCCTGTCCATGAATAGAGGTAACAAAGGTACATACTCCTTTTTCAATCCACGAATGATGGGCCTCTTTATTCATGCTGGGTGGTGTTAGCTCACTCATTCTTCAACATCTGCAATCGCCTCACATCCTTCTTGTTAAATAAACCTTTTGAGAGTAGTCCAAATTTTCATAGCAGAGTTACAAGTTTTGATGTGATCAAATAAGGCATGAGAAATATTAGTGTTAACCAACAACTCATCTAAAAGCATAAGCTATTAGAGAGAGGCATAACTTTATTGTGTACATCTTCAACATGCCCCCTGATGTGTAATCAAGCTCTCCCTTTTAAGCGGGTTAAACACATGTAAAAAAGACTCAGTAGGCGGTGATGTGATCAAATAAGGCATGAGAACTATTAGAGTGGCTTAAGCTGTCAGAGAGGCATAGCCTTATTGTTTATATTCTCAGAAATACTCCTCTTCAAGATAGACTCTGCCCTTGCATAGCTAATTCACCACTTTTTCGACTCAGCAGCATTCTCTGGAGTGTTTTGAGGAGCTACCTTATCATCTCCATCAATGAGGTTCCACAAATCTTCAACTAGAAAACTCCATGCATGACTTCCGTAACTTGTAGTTGGATAGAGTAAGTAGCTCAATGTGAGACACATTTCTCTTTTCACCTGAATCCACCTTTGCTTACAAACACCTAGACAAAGTCTTGGGCATCACCAATAGTTGCTTCTCATACAGTGCCAAAGCAACAGAGCCCCAAGACTCGACATGAATGAAGCAACAATTTGACCTGAAAAATAACAGGGGAATTTTATTGCTGCTCAAAAACAAGTGAAAAATAACATTGAAAATACACTTGCACAAGTTGGAGTAACATCAAAGATCTCAAGGAAAGTGGACAGATTTATGGTAGATGTAGGATTGGATTTTCTGCATTAATTCATAAGGGTGGGTACACAGAGTAGGCAATGGAAGTATGTTGGGAGATGAAAAGGTTTATTGAAGGCAGAGAATCTTCATGGGAAAAAGCAAAATGGGGGAAATAAGGAGATGTGGTCAAGGAACAAAAAAAATAGATGGGCGCAGTCCACAAGTGCAAGTGAATCCCAAACCAAAAGTGTGTAACAGTAAAAAGATATTGGAAAAACACTTCAACCTTAACATACAATTGGTGACATGAAAACGGTATCAGAGTTTTGGTTAAGTCTGTTTGTATTCGTTTTGCTCGCTTTACGGATGTTTACCTTCTTGTGTGCAAGACTGGTTTGCACATGGGATAAGGTGTTAGATGGCTAGATTACATTGGCCCACTTCCTAACCGCTTCAGCGCTTGATAGTGGGTTTACAAACTTTAATAGAGGATTGGCTCTATGTACTGTAGTGAAAGACATTAAAGTCCATATCACAGATTGCATAAGAACTATTTCTTAAGGTATATATGTAAGAACTTAAATCATGTTGGCTACCTCTTTTTCTACCATTTTTATTCCATG
Organism: Arbutus unedo; assembly: GCA_014822125.1. Taxonomy (NCBI): domain Eukaryota; kingdom Viridiplantae; phylum Streptophyta; class Magnoliopsida; order Ericales; family Ericaceae; genus Arbutus; species Arbutus unedo. The sequence continues at coordinate 13,308 of JABCMJ010040631.1, read as the reverse complement.
AAATTAAGTTGTCCTGAAGTAATGTTGGTGGCTTGGTGCCATATTTGTTTTTCTTAGGGACTGGAAAAAGGAAAAACTTGGAAATAGAAAATATGTAAATAGATCCATGTGATGGAGTGACCTAATTCAAATGCTTTCTTTCCTTCTAGTTGTGTACTTGTCCACCTTCTTTTATGTATTTAATTCATAGGATTAGTCTTTTTGTTTCTCACTGTATTACTCTATGTGGCAGGATTGCTCTACAAGCAAACCTTCCTTCTGTTCAGTTATCGGCACTGGAGAATATGCACTATAGCCACATGATAAGATTTGACAATGTTGAAAAGGCCAGGTAAATCTGGTTATTCCAAGCTACTTTTATGCATTTAGGGAACTCACTGAATTTTGGTGCTAAGGAATTGTGTTGTAGAAAGGTAAGTTGTGGAATATACTAATTTTAGTGTCCTTTTGAGTTTGTTTTTCCGGAACGTACTTTGAACTTGGAAATCATGTAGTTTGTCTTCAGATCAAGTAAGCAATTGAGTACCTCTGTAGTTTTACTAATTCTGTTCTTGTTTGTTCAGGAAGCTGCAACTGCTAATCGACAAGTTGAAGCAGTCAAGAGAACTTGAAGCACAAAAAGATATGGTGCTGGACTGTTGCTCTGAAACTGAAACAGAAGGAGATGATCTATCACCAAATGGGTCTCATATGAGCTGTTTCCAGGAGACAAGTAAAACAAACTCTGCAAAATCCCAACCTCACACCAGGATAGAAGAGCTAAAAGATGACTTGCCTTTGATTTCGCTTCTTCATTCCTGTAAAAATCCTACCACGCAGAAAACTGCTCACGTGTCTGCTACTTCTACAAAGCCAACTCAAGCTCTGTCTAAGAGCATGCCTGGATTTACTGAGAGTCAGCAAACAGTTGGTAGAAAACGCATCCGTGTAATCCTTTCTGATGATGAAGATGAAATGTATGAGGAGGTAGAGTGCCTAAGACGAAGACATCCTAAAGGTCTGGAAGAACACATTGCCACTTCCGATGAATGTGAGCCTTATGGCCCTTATATCCACTATCTTCTTTGACCGCAGTTTGCACTTAGCAAATTGATCACTAAGGATTCTTTTTGCTTGACTGCAGTTAAGAATGGCGATAGTCTGTCTAGTCCTGCTTTTGAATTCCAGGTGGAAAAGTTTCTGGACCAAGCTGGGTTACCTTTTCTTCTGGAGAAGTTGTTGGCTAATTTTTTATTCCTTTTTGGCTTGGCAGGATGTCTCAGCAGTTGACTCTAAATGTGCTACGAGTACTTGCACTCCTCTTAATCTGGAAGAAAGCATTTGTTCATACAAATCCAGGAGTCCTAAAGTAGCTGTTCAGGATGCCAAAGAATTTAGAGCTTCAAGCACCAGTGAAGCTGTTAAAAGCTCCAATACGAATGCAAATGGTTCCAAGTGTTATGATGATGTCAACGAAAGCCCGTTGCATAAGCATGATGCTTCTGGTCTCAATAAGCATGCTTGTGTCGAGGAATATGCTGTGAGCATTCTAATTCTCAAGCCATGCGTAAATACTATGCAACAATTATGTTAATTTCTAACTGCTGACATTCACGAGGCTTGCATAACATTGCTTTCTTGTTTTTCAATTTCACGAGGCCTGGTATGATATGTGTAATAGTTCTCTCTATTTTCATGTTAAATGTTTCCCTGAAAATATCTTTATATTTTTAGCAAAAAAATGAGAAGAAATCATAGAAATATATTTTTCACACTCCCCTCACGGTGCTACTTTTCTCATCGAGGTATTGAGTTATAAAGATAGAGGTAAATTATGTCCACTTTTCCTCAGATCTGGGGATCCTGTGCTGTATGTAAATTTGCCACCCCCCCCCCCCCCCCAAAAAAAAAAAAAAAGGGGTCGAGTTGCTAAATGAAACCAACACTCCTTAAAATCTCCAAAACTATGTCGTTTTGGATGACTTGATCCAGCCTTGACAAGTCAAATCTACGTCGTTTTGACTGGTTCAAACATGAAAATACAACTTCAGCTTGCTCAACCTGCTTCATAACCTGTTTTTTCATTAAATTGAATGACTACACCAATCTATTCATGACAAATACATAGTTCCGCAAGCTATAGAATACCAAACAATACAATAACACCAACAAAGTAAATAATACCAACCACTCTATATTGCTGCCAAAAAATACTAAATAGTCACTTTTCTCAAAAATATCTTCCAACAAAGAAAGAGGACATGTAGGTTTTGCTCAAAAATAAAATAGAATTCATCCTCTTTGGACAAAATATATTTTAAATTTATCCTTCATGTTACATTTCAATGTCATTGAGATTGTTGTGGATCACTCAATATATGAAGAAAATAATCATCATTAATTAATGACTCGGCTCCTGTTGCCTGAAAAAAAAAGATAAGTCAAAGCAAATAAATAAGAAAGATATTACATTATAGACAAAAAAACATAATATGAATGTAACTTCATTATATATTTCGAAAGTTTGGAAAGACAAAGGTGTTAATTCAGAATTAGATTTGCAATTCATCATTTTTGGTATGTAGGGCATCGAAACATCCTAATCCATAAAAGAGACAACATGTGTATAGACAAAGTATAAAAAAATTTGAATTTGAAATCAAGTTATAAAGTAATATTAATACTTTACCAAGGAGAGTAGGTTTTGATTCTTTTGAAGTAAATCTTTTTCTCTTTCCAATTCTCTCATGCCAAGGTTTCAATCTAACCCGATCTTTACGCAAATTGATCTTTTTCAAACCCTTGGCTTCTACGAAGTGTTTAGTTCCCTCTTCAATTCAGTCTCCCACCACGAGAAACATTTTGTCCACTTTGGCACACATACTGTCTACTATAGTGTCTACAAATTCATATGCAACTTTCAATACACATGATCGAGCTCCTAATTTCACCATTTTACGACAAAGGTTCCAATAACGTGTCGCTTTTACAATATAGGCTCACTCCTGCATGCTTACTTTGCTTCCCTTAGATGCAGAATCCTTTGCCTCTAATCGCCATCGGCCTAATAGATAACCTTCGGAATTTCCATGACACTCATTCTATCAAGTCCTTTAACTGCATTACCACATAGAATTCCGAGATTCTCAAATTTTCGACAATTACAATATTGTTTCGAAACTCATCCAACTCTACATTACCCGATACAATGAACTCATCATCCATTTCATGCAAGCCAATGACACTTAAATTCTCCTTCTAATCCATGGCGTTGCTTCAATTTAAAGGGAAGTGTGTATCTCATTGTGGAACAAATGAAAATGAGGAGTATACAATCTTGCAACCTGAATCAACACAGGGCATTTTTTCAACTTCAATCTTTGCAATTTTTCTCTAGAATGGTATGTAGAACCTAATTCTTCACACCACTTCTCCATAATGAGTCTATCGAAATGTATAAAAAATTGAACATTGTGATGATCAAAATTGAAATTGCCTCAGCCATTGCGGCATCTTGGTCTGTGAATAAGGAGACGGATTTTTTTGCTGCAAGGTCTCAAATAACTATTCGAAAGATTCCATAGTCTCATCATACAATAGAGCCACACCAAATATCATCGTAATTCTATAATGGTTGAAGACAGTAAAAAGAAATGTTGTCAAAAGACAACACCCTGGAAAGTCTATAATCTTTAAAAATTTCATGGTTGGCCAAAAAAGTATTAGTAACCATCTCATCAATATCTAATTGAATGGCATAGAAAAAAATACAGATTTTCAGCAGCTTGAGTCTAAAAATATCCTACTGAAGTCCCTGTTTCACCATATTCCAAGCTCCTTTGTTTTGTTGCACGCAAGTAATTTTTTTGGTCCTCTTGTGTGAACCCTATGGATTCCCTTCCTCTGCTTGGGGCACTAATAAGATTATGTGATGCCTTCAGTGATAAACCACTATCAGCTGCTGCATCAATATTTAGAGCTTGTGTGCCACGAATCATTCTTTGAGATCGCATCAAATAAGAACATTGAGGCAGATGCCAATGGGTGATTGCGTTTTTCTTCGAACATTGATGCATCCCACTTATTTCTTGTCTCCTTTCAAGGTGGTTCCACCACTAGGTATCATTTATTTTTTTTCCTTTCACCCTCCGTACTACAAACAAACTTCCGCTTAATAACAATATCATCTTTCTTACTTTTTTTAATGCTAAAACCCACACTCCTTCCTTGATCATTGTAAAAATCCTACTCAGCTTTCTCTAAATATCAAACTCCATTCCAAGATGAAGAGAAATAATCTTTAGACAGCTTGTCAATGTCATTCATAGACTCCTCAAGTCCATCATCTTCCGTTTAAAGTTATGAACATTACGACTAATATATGTACATATCATTGATAAGAGTATTTTATAATAGGGCTTCAATCAAACATCCACGAGCAATTAGAATTTCAATCACATCACTGATAGCAATTTTATAACAGGATCTCAACCATATAACTGATAGCTTCAAATACGAATTTGGACCAAAACAAATATATACGAGCAATTATAAATTAGCACTTGGCAATTAGCATTTGGATAAGGGATGACACCTACTTATTACATAGGGGAAAAAAGATGTTATCATATAGATACGAAGTTTTTTTATTTCAGTAAGACAAGAATGGCTGAGAACATAAACAATGTTTAGGTCCTAGAGCAAGAGAAACATCCCAAGTTCGAAAGAAAGATATCATGATTGATTCAAGGACAGAAACAATTTGTACATAAGACATATAGAGAGAGGATAAGTCATTCTTACTGTTTTTGCGGCGGTTGTAGGCAACAGCGATTGTGATGAAGTAATGCGGTTGGTGGCAGGTAGGAAGTAGTGACGTTCTGCGGCAAGCACGAAGTTGGGGAGAAGCCATCATTGTCTGAATTTAAGCCCTAAACAATTGTAATTTGAGAGTGACAGGGGAATGGAGTAAAAGGGACCAAAACAATGTTAGTTAGGATTCTTAATGGGTTGTAAGCTTTAAAGCAAAATGCCACAGTTTTGGGGGTGCTGCAAATTTGCAGCAATGAGATCACTACAGGATCCCCAGATCCCTTTTCCTTGAAATAGATTTTGTTCACCCTAGGGTGAACATTACCCTCTCTCTCATTGGTTGAGATGGTCACATCCTTACCAAAAAGTATTTTGTAGAGGCGGGGCCTACACCATTTTAACCAATGAGAGTGAGGGTAATGTTCACCCTCTTTAAAAGAGGGTGAACAAAATTGCACTCCTTTTCCTCTATATCTGGTGACAATTTTTCTGTGATGGTGGTGGTTGATGGGTATGACTTTGTAACTTCAACTTTGTCTTTTTGTGATTCCAAAGATCTTCACCTTCCGAACCAACTGATTTGATTTTTTTGTTACGTTTCCTGGTAATTTAAGTTTATAATGTGAGTTTTTGAATTTATTTAGTGTGCATCAATTATTGGCATTTTGTTTCGCCCATGTACTTTGATTTGGTGAGTTGAGATCCTGGGGGTAATTTTTTGCTGGTAAATCCCGAGTTTCCTTGATTTGAGGCAAAGGATGTGCCTGTTGTCATTATATTGTGCACTGATTTGGCATTAGTTGCGCATCACTAACTTGTTATTTATGTAGCATTGTAGGTTTCTTGTTGCCATCTGCATCATATATGACAAATTTCACCACTTGTGTTAATTGCAGAAATATTTGACATTCAAAATCGATGAGCACTTCATTCGTGTGGAGCTGAGCTCCTGTGTGGTTGGTGATAAGCTGAGTATGGAACGTATCAAGGTTGAAGTTGCATGCTTATACTATCTTCAACTTCCACCAGAGAAGAGATCTAGGGGTAGGTGCATAATATGTATTGGAACTGACCTCATGTGTTGATCTGTTTGTCGGTTGTCACAACCTTGGCAATTACTATATGACTATCAAAGTAGTCTTGTGCATGTTTTTGTCAATGTCTAGACAGTTCGGATGCCTTGTGTTGCAGTCTAAGATTTAGATGCTAATGCAGTAATTTAAACGTCATATGATCTGCACAGTAAATAATAGAAGGAAAAGGAAGCCAGAAAACTCTCCTCATTCACAGGTAAAGCACATATTGTATTTATCAACATTCTAGTGGTGCTCCAGGCTTAAAGAGTTCCTTGTATTCTTCAAAATTGTGTACAGTTATTTGCCAATACTCAAAGCTAAAGAGAAATAACTCAAAATAATGTTGTTGAGCCATAGATGAAACCAATTATCAGACCTGTTCCCAGAAAGCAGCATGAATAGGGATGTACAACGAAATTGAGTGCATGTTTCTTTGCAATATAGTCTCAGTATTCATTGGTTATTGGCACAATTGAAGTTTGACAAAAATGCAACCGTGTTTGGCTTGCACTATTCTTTGGCTAGTCTTATCAACTGATTTAAACAAAAATTATTAGACATGCAAATTTTGGCATGTTATCTGGATATAAAAAGATTATTAGGAGATTAATGAGTAATGACATCAGGTTTGTAGACTATGAGTGAGGGATGATACTATGCCTTGAGAAACAAATTTTAGTATGCATGTTGCATAAGCTCATCCATCACTCCCTGATCCCTGTTGTCCACTAATTTTAGGTAGTACAGTTGCATGAATAGACAGTTACTAAGATGCATTCTGATGGTTCATTAGGCCTATTGCCCATCATTCAGCACATGAAATCTGGCGGAAGAGATCTAGAAACGTTTGAGGACATTGATACTCTTAAAGATTACTTGAGGGGAAAAGGGTGGATTGAGGTTTCCATTGATGGTATGTCCTTTGTACTGCTTATATTTACATTTTGTTGTGTCATGTATCAAAGAAGTTCCTCCCTCTTCTGAGAAAAACCAGAAGACTTGATTTTGTTCACAAGTATTAGTTCAGATTTATATTGCCGAGTAGTTTTTCTTAATTTCTTTTTGAAATCTCTCAGTTTCTATTCTACGTTAATATGGTAGTGATAAAGCCTTAACTACCGTTTCAGGTTGGATACAGAAGCGTTTGATGAAAATTTATATTGACTGCTGCAAGGAGCTATCTGAGCCCCCAAATCTGAAACTGCTAAAAAAATTGTACAATCTGGAGGTAAATTGTAGGTTTTTTTTATCTTTTTTAATCATGCACAATTATCCTTTTAGATATCTATTCTTTGAACTACTGCAGGGAAGGTTATTAGATTCTATAATTTCTACAATCAATTGTTAACTTCACTACTATTTTTATTTGGCTGTTTTTTCTAACTTTTTTTTACCAGGTTTCAGAGGATGAAGTTGTGTTGTCTGATTGTGAATTGCAAGATGTATCAATAACACCATTAATGAATGCCTTGCAAGCTTACAAGACGGTTTCTGTTTTGGACCTTTCTCACAATTCCTTGGGTGAGTACATTGTTGATCTGCGGCCTGTTTTTGTTTTTTTTTGTCAATGTGGGTTCTGAATAAAAAATAGACCTTGACAATATTTTGTCTTTATTTCTCAAATAATAGACATTTTCATAACTCCTGTTAGCAACTTCTATAAAAATGATTTGGTTCATGGTTCACCTGGGTATGTTTATCCACCGATTAACTTTATGACTCCAGGAAATGGAACAGTGGAGAAGCTTCAGCAGGTGCTTTCGTCATCGAGTCAAAGATATGGCAGTTTGATTTTGGATTTACACTGCAATCGCTTTGGGCCAACTGCTTTGTTTCAGGTACGTAACCGTTTACACTCTTACGCACTTGCAATTTAACTGTTGTCTTAGTTCTATGTTTTTTTTGCTCTTAAGGAACTAATATCCATGCAGACTCACTGTACTTGATACCAGTGATTTGAGAAAATGAAATTTCACAAATTTACTTAGACAAAAAGTCCAACTTCAGTCACAAACTTCTCAGTGTTAGTCAAACGGAGTAGCTCGACTATCTCATCATTAGTTTATTTTTAAAAGTTTGTTTACATAGTGCTTTCGTTCTTCTTTAGCAAAAGGAGTTGTAAGAATTGTCTGGGTCCTACATAAGGTGCAGGCGCAGCAGTGATACACTTGACTAAGGCTGTTACTACAAAACGTAACTTGAAAACTTCCATTAGAGACCTTCATGAGTGAAGAATCGAAGATACTTTGGATAAAACTCTATTAAACATCTCATGAGCAACATTTGGTTTTATATTAATTTGTGCGGTTTTGTAGCGTATTTCTTTGATGTTTTCAACATCACTATAGATTGGACAAACACTTTTCAATTGGCCTCATGTTCTCTTCGCACGACACAGATTTGTGAATGCCCCGTCCTGTTTGCTCGGTTGGAAGTGCTCAATATCTCTGGCAACCGTTTGACAGATGCGTGCGGATCTTATCTATCTAATATTCTAAAAAGTTGCAAAGGTAAATTGTTTACCCCAGTCTTGTGTACCAGCAATATTGAAACAGATAAACTGCACAATGTAATGAGAATCTATTAAGGGCCCTTATTGCTATTGCTTATATCAGTTCAAGTACTTGGCAAAGCTTGCTCAAATGAAAAATAGTAATTCAGAGTTGCAGACTTTGTTATTGCATCTAGTTAATAAGCCCTTTTCTTTTGTAGCTCTTTATAGCTTAAATATTGAGCGCTGTTCTATCACATCCAGAACAATTCAGAAGGTTGCTGATTCACTGGATTCTGAATCTCTCCTATCACAGATTTGTTTAGGTATTCTTATCTAGAAAATGAATTCAAAGTTATTGTGTATTCCCTGTTCACCGGCTCACTGATGTTCTACCTCTTTCATGTTGAACAGGATATAACAACCCTATATCTGCAAATGCAATAGTGAATCTGTTGGCCAAACTTGCCACTTTAAAGAGGTTTCTATTGAAGTTGACTTTGTTTATGTTTGTCCTCACATCAGTTTCATGTATAATTGCCTGTGCAGATACATTTGTAAAATCTCTTACTTGCTTTCATGTTGTGTAGATTTTCTGAACTAAATCTGAGTGGTCTGAAGCTAAGCAAGCCTGCAGTAGACAGTCTTTGCCAACTCACTAAGACCTCATGCTTGTCAACTTTGATGCTTGGAGATACATGTATTGGAATTGTGAGTTGATGCTTCAGCACGCTAATATTTGTTATTTGTTGATACTGTTTACATACTTGTCAATTTGTTGGACTTATTGTTTCTGATTATGAATGTTTCTTTTCTCATAACTTTCAGGATGGAGCACTGGAACTAACTGAGTCCTTGTCTTATGGGACCCAAGAACTGGTGAAACTTGACCTGTCATCTTGTGGACTAACCTCTCACTACATTGTCAGACTTAACAGCGAAGCCTCACTAATGACTGGTATTATTGAGCTGAACCTTGGAGGAAATCCAATTATGGAAGAGGTATTGATTTAAGTAAATCAAGTTCAATTTGATGTTTTTGCTTTTTGTATGAGATTTTGGCCCTTTTCCCTATTCATATTTCCTTTTTTCCCTTGTCTATATCAAGATGTTGTGGTTCTTTCACTATCATTGTTATTATAATTATTGCTATTGTTATTTCTGTTATTTTCAAGGCATTTCATAGGGCAGTTGATTTTACATGACCCTAGAGCTCAGTAGAGTAATATGAACATGTAGATTTATAATGGATTCCTAGCTAAGAAGTTGTCAAGTTCATTTGATCAGTTTATGACTAGTTCATATTAGATAAACATTCATGTCCTTGTTTGACAAATGGCTATCATGAGTTTGGCATATATAAACGATTGATACTAATAATATACTATACCAAACCAAATCAAGCCTTGAGTCTCAATCAATCACTGTCAGCTACATGAACCCCCTTTCTCTATTGACCTCTTCCAAACTACTGCCTCTGAAGTTAATTTTGATCTACCACATCGTTCAGTGCTACCATTTACAACCATTCACTCTTCCTAATTACCCATCAACAGATCTACGATAAATTTTTCCAAACCACCTAAATATATTTTTATCTCATCTTATTTTCTATTGGTGCTACTCCTACCGTGGGAGGTGAATAAGTTTCATAACCGACTGGGTGAAGTCCGAGCATTGGTTAAAGACCAACCCGAGGAGTAAAACCTGTTTTGACATCTTAGACAATGACCATCTCGGATAAGTAACACCCATAATAGATGTATCTCTTGGGTTATAAGTTGCTTTGGAGCCGACTATCTCCTTATGACTTGTTCCGATTAATGCCATATTAGACTAAGGAACATCTTGATCGGCAACACAAGAGCATGTTGATCAGTCCTATGATGTGTCAAATCAGTTCACGATCGAGGATGAAAAATGCACTTGAGTGCATCCACTAGAACACTCAACTGATCCCTATAAATAAAGATAAAGATAATCAAAGCGGTCAATCACTTGGAGAACATATGCTAGGTTGATCAGTAAGTGCTGCCCTACTTAGGGAGGAATCTGCCGGTCTGCTACATCGGTGAAACACTCATCGATGCTGGCTCAAGTCACAAGTGGTAGATTACATAATTTCTTATATACCTTCTCCAAAATGATTTGGAGATGGTACTAGCAATGGAATGAACGCAAGGATAAAGACAGCTATATGAGAAAATTAGCGAGTGTGAGTACGTGTATCTTGCTTCCAATCAATAGGCAGGTCTAGAATCAAAAGGAGGGACCTTTGATAGAATTGGATCACACATATGTATTCTCATTAGGGTTTGATGAAGTGTTAGCCGGCGGTTGGGAGATCTGTATAAGAATAGCAAGAGGAGAGAAAGACGTCCATGCACGAAAATAGATGAGATCAAGCAATAACTTGTAATGAGCGGAAATAAAGACAAGAGGTAGACTCAACAAAAGGGTCATATCTTACACTCACAAAGTAGCACCATGACTTAGGATCTTAGCACTAATATCACTTTTGGGTACTCTTATACCCAAGGAAAACACACGTGTACCGGAGGATAAGTGACAGTCATACACAACCAGAGATAATTACATACGTGTTCGGCTTCATATGCCTACTCTAGGGAGAGAAAGCAAGATGTCCAACATCACAAGGAAAAAACATGTACAACTCAACTCTCTTCTCTCTTATTGCTCTCTGTCTTGTTATCTCTGTTCTTCCTCTATCATTGTCAACACAACTTAGAACACGTATGTATAACCAAAAAGAGGGAGATACATCCGAGAGCTTTAAAACGATTGCACCATGCATGAGATCCCCAAGAGATTCTCCAAATCTGGCTTGTGATCAGAAAGTGGCTGGGAAAGGGTAACAATGATTGCTCAATAGCTTTTTCCCTTTCACACATGATAGGGGCGAATCTAACAATCACCCCTTTCACCCCATGTGTGGTTCACACTCTTGACCGTCTTTTATAGACTATAGTGTCTATACCTTCCGTCGAGGTGCAATGTAAAGATCACCTCTCTTTGTAGATTGTGACTCTTCCTCGTCACTTCCCTTGTACACTTTTGTGGAGGGATTTCCTTCACTCATCAAGTATGGAGCGGATGAGATCCGCTCGTTGGTCAACTTTGTGGTTGTTGATACTATACAATTTTTCAAGCACAACCTCTTCTCGTTGCTTTGAGCTTCCTTATGAACTTTTTGATGCTCTTGCACACCTTTTAATCCTTCTTTATGTTCCTACGAATTGCCTTGGGCCTTGCGATTACTCTGATACAATACAAACCATAAGAGAAGGAATACTGTATATTGTCTAATGCTGTGTGTTTACAAAAAAAGAGATGAATATATAAAAAACCCTAATGAAGTAAAAAGACAAACTACCCTTAGCATAATAAAGAATAAATAAACCCTAAAATAACATTATGTAACACCCCCTTCAAACTCAGGATGCAAGGTTGAAAAGTATCGAGAGTTTGCCAAGGAGAAAACGAAAATGAGCCGTGGTGTTCATCTTGGTGAAGAAGTCAGCCAACTGAAGAGTAGAGGGGACGAAGGGGAGAATAATAGTGCCAATCTGAAGATGATGACGAACAAAATGACAATCAATTTCAATATGCTTTGTGCGCTCATGGAAGACCGAATTATGAGCAATATGGATAACACTCTTATTGTCACAGTAAAGAGGCGTGGGAGAAGAGAGTGAAACACCCATATCCGATAGAAGCCATCGAAGCTAAATGGCTTCAGAGGTAGCATGAACTATGGCACGATACTCAGTTTCCGTAGTAGAACGAGTAATGACGGATTGTTTTTTGTTTTTCCATGAAATAAGCGAGTCACCAAAAAGACACAGACGCCAGAGGTAGACTTGCGATCAGAGATATCTCTAGCCCAATCAGTATCAATATAAGCATGAAGGGTCAAGTCCGAAGAAGAAGAGAGAAGTAAACCTTGAAGTAGAGAGCCACGAACATAACGCAGGATACGAAGCAATGCAGCCCAATGTGTAGACCGAGGAGCGCAAACAAACTAACAAATGAAGAATATGGACAACATAGGCAATATTGGGCCATGTGACAATGAGGTAAGATAGCCAATGAGTTCACGATACTCAGTAGAATCAGCAAGGAGAACTCCATCAGTAGCGGAAAACATAGCATGTAGTTTAATAGGGATATCGACGGTTTTGTCATCAGTAAGTTGAGCACGATAAAGAACGTCGGTGACATATTTAGTCTGAGTAAAAAATTAGTCTTTTGGAGAAGATGCAACCTCAATGCCAAGGAAATGCTGGAGAGGATCTAATCTTTCATTTCAAAAGACTGAAACAAGTGATGTTTTACCTCAGCAATAGCAGCAAAATCGGAGCTAGTAAGAATTATGTCATCAACATAGAGCAAGAGGAGAACCAAACCAAGGGAAGTGCGGCGAACAAAGAGAGCGGAATCATGCATGCTAGGCTGAAAACCAATCTGTAGAACCACATCATGAAATCGAGCATACCAAGCACGAGAAGACTGTTTGAGACTACATAGAGCACGGCGAAGGCGGCACACAAGACTAGAAGCAGGAAAGAGTCTTGGAGGAGGGCGCATGTAAACTTCTTTAGGCAGATAGCCATTCAGGAAAGTATTTTTAACATCCAACTGAAAAAGAGGCCATTGCTGCGTAGCAAAAACAGAGATCAAGGTGTGAACAGATGTCATCTTGGCAATAGTGGCAAATGTTTCCTCATAATCAATACCATATTCTTGATAGAACTCTTTGGCAACTAAGCGGGCTTTGTACCGCTCCAAAGAACCATCAGAATGAGTCTTAATTTTGTACACTCATTTGCAGCCAATAAGATCTTTGCCAAGCCGGAGGGGAACCAAGTCCCACATTTGAGTATCAACAAGAGCAGCAAGCTCCTCATTCATAGCATGCACCCAATTAGG
>JABCMJ010040610.1:0-11706 GCA_014822125.1 Arbutus unedo | reverse complement strand
GACAAAAAAATTCGTCGCCAAATCTAATTATTAACGACGAAAATAAATTTCTCGCGAAATGATTATGGGTAGAGACAAAACCTTTCGTCTCCAAAAGCAGATATTGGCGACGAAAAAATTCCTCACCAATTATATATTTGTTGGTGACAATATTTCGTTTCTAAAATCTGATATTGGCGACGAAATAATTGCTCGTCGAATATATTATGTTGGCAACAAAATATTTTGTCGCCAAAGAACATATTAAGCGAGAAAAATTATTTTTCGTCGTAAGAGTTTTTTGAGTGAAAGTATAGGCGACAAAAATTTACGACAAAAAATTTCGTCGTCTAATGAGGTAGTGACGAAAAATATAATTTTTGCAACACAATTGTTTCGTTATTACAAACTAATTTTGTTATAGTGATAGTAGATCAAGTAAAAAAACCAGAGGCACGAAAGATCTAGATGTTCCTCAAAAATATCTAGATGTTTTGATAGAGCAAACCAATATCCTAAAGAAATTCGGATATAGAAAAAGTAGGAGAATGCAGAAGAAGGGAACATTCGGATGTTTTCCAGTAACATCCGGATGTTCTATTCGCGAACCAACCACCTTTGTTGACTTTTTGAATGCTTTTCTTGGATCTTTCAACCACCTTTTTGGACCAATTTTCAAGAAGAATACATCGACCATTGCACGGACCAATCAAGCAAGCTTACTTCAACCAAACCAAGGGCCAAGTAACGATCGAAGTTACCTCTTTAGCAAAACTTAGAGGTTAAGCAAGGTTTTTGATCAGGATGTTTTGATTGAAGAAAAAGTAAAGCTAACTCTATAAAAGGAGGACTTCCTGACAGTTTTTTATATGCAATTTGGATAGAAATTTTTAGATACAATTTAGAAAAGGAGATATAGCTAGGCATAGAGTTAGAAAGTTATCTTAGACATATTTTAGTTGTTCAAGTTTTGTACTCTTTGTTTCTAGTAGCAAGTTACAAGTTGATTCCATATTGTATTTTCATTTCCTTAGCATACTTCTTCATTTCAAATACAAGTTCTAATTTCAATTTCAGTTCCAAACATGTTTTTTCTATTTCTTCTCTTTCTATTGCAAGTGTTACCTTAAGTATGCCAGACTATATTAGAAGGTGAGTGGACTTCCAATCTCATGGGATGACTTTCATCTCATGGCTTGAGCATAGATATCTTCTCAAATAATTTTCATAGTATGTAGAAGGTGAGTGGACTTCCAATCTCAGAACCTAGAGTGGAGTGTTATGGCATTGATTGGTTATAACTGTAATAAATTCTAGTATGTCCAATGTTAGGTTCCATGTCCTTCATATCTAGACTTATTGTCTAGAGGACAAAGCCTATCTTTTTACACATCTTAGTCATAATTAGAGTTTCAAAGATTAATTTTTCAATTAAGGTTATAAAGCTTTGATTATTGGATTGAATAGTAAGAAGAAAATATCCTATGTTTAAGCTAGAGAAGAAGTAACCCTCATGACTATGTCTATTTTCTCATGTTAACAAGTTTTGTATTTGGTGTTTTCCTTTAGGTTCTAATCTTCAAATCCAGATTAAAAGAAATGGAATCTTAAATGCTAAAGTTCAGAATGAAAGCATTGCCAACTCAGTAATCACATTTCCCATGGATCAATACCTGGAGTTCACTACTGTACAATACATAAGAAGAAGAGCAAAGTTCAGATTTTGTAAACTCTGACCGTACATAACGCCGTAGCGATGTACCAAGTTGGGACTAGTCAAGTTGTTGGCGCCATTGCTCGGAAAGCTATGGTAACCAAGTGGTAACAAGTTTTTGTACTTGTATATATATTTCTCATTTTAGTTTATTTTTATTTGAAAGTTTTGATTTGTGCTAGATAGTCAGTGGAATATATTATTTAAGTGCATGAGCCTTTACATGAGAGACACACACATCTCCTTGTGAGAGTTCAACTTCACCCTACTGACACCATGATTGAAAATGAAGGAGGAAACGTGAAAATAATGAAAGAATATCTGAATCGTACACGTACTGCAGTTCCGTCATGCATAGAACTTGCCGAACTTTGTCCCTAGTTGAATCAGTTCGTGGTAAAACCTAATATATTGCATTTAGTTCCTACTTTTCATGGTTTTACAGAATTTGAAAATCCCTACCAGTATGTTAGGGAATTTGAGAAAATTGTCAATACCATGTATCCTTCTCACAATCTGCTTGAATTTGCCAAATTAAAACTGTTTCCATTTTTTTTGAAAGACAAAGCCAATAATTGGTTTTTGTCACTTCAACCAAACTCCATACCCTCCTAGCCAGAAATGCAGAAAGAGTTTTTCAAGAAGTTTTCCAAATGCATATAATGACAGCTCTTAAAAAACAAATTCAAAATTTTTCAAAACAACCAAATGAATCCTTTTATAATTATTGGAAAAGATATAAAGAATATTTGAATGTCGTACCACACCATGGCTACGCCGATTGGCAAATCGTCAAATTATTCTATGAAGACATCTCTGCACGTAGCCGCCAATTTTTTGATATGATGTGCAACGGTACATTCATGAACAAATAGCCTTCTAAGGCTATTCAACACCTTAATGACCTGGTCGAGAATAACCACTATTGGGATTATTCTGATCCCAACGAGCCAGCCTAAGTGGACAAGGCAAGTATGTGTTAAGAGATGAACCTGACTTCCATAGAAAAGTAGACCAAATCACCAAAAAATTGGAGAAGTTGGAGATAAATAAAATTCGGGGAGCGCAGAGTCTTGTAGTTTGTATTATCTGTGATGTCCAAGGACATTCCACCCAAGAGTGCGCTACTATCCCAACTTTTAAAGAAGTCTTGCACAACACTGAGGTAGTTGAAGTGAACATTCTGAACCAAAGCCAAAAGCCATATAACTCTCCTTATTCCAACACTGATAACCCAATGTGAAAAAATGAACCCAATCTCAGTTGGCGAAATCGAGAACAAAGTGGACCATCTCAGGGTCCTCCTGGATTTCTAAATCGAGGACCACCCCACCTTCAAAACCAAGGTCCGTCATCCTACCATACCAACACCTATGCTCAAGGGCAGGGGCCACCATGGCACCAGACCAATCATCAGAATTTTAATCTGTCTTAATCTTCTGTGGGTCCAAACAGTCAAAGTAGAAAAAAATTCAAGGAGATATTTTATTCATTTATGCAAGACCAGGCAACTATTTATGAACAGAACTCTCAAGCTATAGGGGACCTACGTTCCCAAATAACTAAGTTGACCACATCAACAGGGGCATTACATCAAGAAAAGGGCAAATTTTCTACCCAACCTCAGTCTAATCCCCAAGGCCAACATTTTGTGAGCAGTTCTACACCTTCTGACTTGCATATAGAGCAAGCTAAGTCAGTTACAACTTTGAGGAGTGGTCTAGCATATATGATCTCTGTACATTACTTGGCAATCTTATGCCCTAGACGTTGTTGATCAAGCTCAGCAAAGAAAAAAAGGATTTCCTTCTATCCAGTGCAAACATCTCAGACTTTGCAGGAGGTTTGACCAAATCGCAAGGAATTATCATCATGAATCTCATAGTGGGTAATAAAACTCTCACCACTCATTTATTTGTCATTAATTTCTGTCAACTTATAATCTATTGCTGGGAAGAGATTGGATCTATCCTCGTCTAGTGATCTCATCTACAAGAAGAGTTTAGAGGATGACCTGCTACTCAGATGCATCAGAACACCAAAAGCAATTAAATTTATGGCTGAAGTACATGAAGGAATATGTGGTGCGCATCAAGCAGGAAGAAAGATGAGATGGCTAATAATGAGATACGGATATTATTGGCCATCCATTTTGAAGGATTGTATCATGTGTGCCAAGGGTGCCAACCTTATCAAGCATACGGCTCAGTCCAAAGAGCAACCACCACAGACCTTTAAGCCGTAATCAAGCCTGTTTAGGGGATGGGCAATGGACCTCATCGGTAAGATTATTTCCCCTTCATCTAAGGGGCATTCTTACATCATTGTGGCTACTAACTATTTCACTAAGTTGGCCGAGGTAATTCCTATGAAAGCGGTAAACCAAGAAGATATTATCACCATGGTGAAGGAGAGGATTATTCATCGTTTTGGCATTCCACAACATTTGGTGGCCGATAGGGAAACAGTCTTCTTTGGTGACAGGATCAAGGCTGTTATGTCCCAATTTGGAATTGAAATATCACATTCAACTCTTTATTATGCGCAGGCGAATGGCGAAGCTGAGGCAACAAATAAGATCCTAAAGGGAATTATTGAACGCATGGTGGATGACAAAACTAGAACATGGCACGAAATGCTCTTAGACGCTCTATGGGTTTACAAGACTTCCAAATGCACAACTACAAGGTTAACTCCCTACACTACATGAAATCATGCTACCAATGGAAGTAACTGTGTGATCAACTAGATTTGCCTATCAAAATATTCTATCTCCAGCAGAATATTCTCGAGCCATGTTAATGGAGATGGAAGATCTCAATGAAGTAAGACTTGCTGCCTTAGATCATTTGGTCATCCAAAAATAAAAGGTGGCCAGGGCATACAACGTAAGGGTGAAATGAAAGGCTGTCCTCCCTTTGGGGTCCAAAAATCCTAAGATGGGTAAACGGTCACCCTACTGGAAAGGACCATTTCAAATATCAACCTATCACAAGGGAGGAGTATACACACTACAAGATATAGAAGGAGAAATGCATGCAAACCCAATCAATGGCAAATATTTAAAACTTTGTCATCCTACCATGTGGGAAACCTATTGGGCCCCACCCGAATAGTCAACAAAACAAGGAAATAGTTCAAGGGAAGAGAAGAAAAGGTCAAAGTCAAATTAAAGCAGACAAGTTGGTCTTAATTTGATCCCAGATCGTATTCAAATCAACGACTTGGCTTTCAACTTCCAGCATTCTCTCTTCTAAAGACGGGACATCAGTAACTGAGGTCTCACGTTCAAGGAAAGCAGGAGAAGCTTGATCAGTAAGAGACATCTTCTCAGCTTGAATGGAGGCAAGGGCGACTTCTTTCTCATTGAGCTCTTGGCGAAGGCATTTGATTTGTTCTGTTAGCACAGTCTCTTTAGAATCCAGAACCTAATAGTCAGTCAAATTTTGGGATAACTAATTTTCAAGCTGCGAGAATTAAGCCAACTTTCCTTAGATCTAAGTAAGATCACGCCTCTTTTGATCAAAAGAGGTGAATAAAGGAGAGCTTTATTCGTGAACAGCTTGAAACTTGCTTTTAAAATTAGCATCAAGTTGGGAGGAGGAAATGATCACAAGCAGAGCATTCTAAAAATCAGCTAGATGCCCAGGATGAATGAACACCTCTAAAGGGCGCTAGAGAGACTGCCTCAGTTGACCCTTGATCTTTGATCTTTGGCTTTTTCAATTTTCAAATCAATCATGGAGGCACCAGTAGAGCCTGAAGTGCCACTAGTCAAGTTGATCTTACGAGCTATCGCTTTTCATTCTTTGAGGAGGCAGATAAGGGCTTTCAACAGGCACTTTTGAGGATGCTATTTAGTTGCCTCTTCTGAACGGGCAAGGGTGGGAGTCAATTTCTCTTGATTCTCTTACTTTAAATTCTTTTCATCAAATCCAACAAAAGAAGAAAGTAAGAAGTCAAAAGAAAAGAAAGAAGAGAAAAAGGCAAATACTGTTGGAGGGAAAACCACGACAAAGTTAGACCCTACAGTAGGGTCAACTGAATTATCAGAGGGTAATACATGTTCAAATTCTTCATCATCTCCTTCATCATCTTCTTCACAATAAGCCTCAACCACATGAGCCCTATTGGCCAGAGTCTTAACGCGAACTTTTTTCAAAGGTAGATCAGGAGAAACTGCTGGATCCAATTCAATGGGCATGGCAACAGTGGTAGGAGGTTATTTGCTTAACTTAGGGATCTCACCTAAGTGAGCACTTTGGCGAATCCTTTTACTGGCCTGCGAAAAATAACTGATGAGAAGAAAGCTAGAGAAGTTGATATCCAGAAAAACTAAGCTGGGAGAAATACTTACAGGGGGAAAAGGGTTTCTATCTCGGCTTCCCAACGACTTGGTAGTTTCATAATCACTCTTCTTTTTCAAAGGTTGAGCCATTGCAATAACACAAAAAGAGAAGGAGAATTGAGTAATGCAGAGGAAAAAACAAGATCAAACAACATGACCAGAAGTTCACCATGTTCGGTGGAATCAATTACGGTCATAAGGCCTGATTTGTAGGCTTCTTTTATCTCTCAGAATGAAGCATCTACCCTTGCTACCTTTACTCTCTTGGAAGAGAAATCAAGCATATACATCCCATCCTATCTCAAGATATCGGCAAACACAAAATCCGTATGGGAATTATGAGGAATGGGCCTACCATAAGGTTTCTCAAAGGTATCAGGAGAAGGAGCCTTATTACCAAGAGTTGTATAGGCTTTCCACCAAGCACTACCAGCCTTTTCCTTTTGTTGTTATGTAATCTTAGTAAGGCATTTTCTCCTACCCTACTCCATAAGGGCAGCCTTAAGAGGATTCCACTTACATTTGAAAAAAATTGTCAAATTTAAGGATGGAAGCATAAGTGTCAGAGAAAGAAGCTGTACCTTTGGCTTTCTCCTCAAGAAGAATTTTGATTTTATCAACAGCCTTGGTGGTGGTATTAGCGGCCTTTTCCTCATCATCCTCTTAACCTCCTCCAGGGAGCGAAGATAGTTCAGGAGAAATAAGGAGAAGGATAGAGTCGAGGGTCTCCTGATATTAAGCACCAATGGCTTGTTCCCACCAATTGGAGAAGGTTATGGGTGTATGAGATACGGTCTGAAAATGGTGCAAGATGAAAGATTGTAGTTTTGTCCTAGCCCTTTAGAAGGCCAATTTTCATTCATGCATCTCAAATATGATGCGCTAAAAGCAGGTCATTAGCCGAATATCAGGCAAAATGGGGACTTGAATCAACACAAATCGGCAGGTTATCTGTGCCGGATTATAAGATTCTATACCACACTTGTTATTTGCTAGAGGATAAAAAATTCCATATGGAATATCCCTAGACATGAGAAAACTCATCCAAATCTCTTTTCGTTCACGATGATTCGTATCTAGAGCAATGGGATCAGTTTTATGCCACGTAATCCCAATTTTCCTATCAAAGGGAAATAAAAAATCAGTACGTAGAGTAATAGGCATGGAGTATAGATAGGGGAAGTATTGATCAAAGGAGTGGTCCGAGGGCGTCTTGCCAAGGAGATTTCGGCCATAACAAATTTTGCTCGAACCATGTTTCGCGGGGCGAGGCCGAAATATAGGAGAGTAAGTCCAAAGCCAGAGCTGCAAAAGCTAATGGGGTCCTGAACAACTAGACAGGCAATTATCCAAGAGCTCTTTCAATCCTCGATATAAATGGGCAAGCACAAGAAAGGCTAAGGCTAATTGGCGGCGTGCAACAAGTGCCTTGGCCAACTCAGTAAAATCCTTTGTGACCTTGTTGGAGACTACACAGAAGACAAACTTGTTCAGCTAGTAAATAAGGAATGCCACATCTTCTTCATTCTAGCCAGGTTCAGAACCCGTTTTTCGGTAATATTCCATAAAAAACTTAACAATAAATTCTTTCTTACCTCCTGGATAGGAGAACTCTATTTAGGGACAAGTTAGTTGGGCATTGGCTCCCTTCCCATGGGGACCAAGGCCAGTAAGGAAACAAATATCCTGGAGAGAAAGGGAGAGCATTCCACAATGAAGCATGAAGGCGTTGGTAGAAGGAGACCAAAACAAGGCAACAAAGCATATAGTCGTATAATCTATGGGAATAGAACCTCTACTTAACATCAAAGCATCATAAGTACCTAGTCCTTTCCAAAGAACACGATGGGTAGCTACCAGATGATCTAACAACTAATCTGTACTCCGAGGAAGCAAATGGCCATAAACAGAAGAGTTTAGACGAGCTATAGCGACTCTAATCGGGCTTAAAAGTAAGAAAAGAGAGCTAACCTTCAAAGAGAGGATAGAACTCCGTAACATATTTGGGAACTAACCCTAAGAAGCAAGGGCCTAAACCAAATAGGTTGTTCTGAGTTTGGGAACTAGAGACAGGGATGAGAGTGGTATGATCGATGGAGGCCTGGTTCTCTAGTAACAACATTTAAAGTTGTTCTGCAGGGCTATCTAAATCTTTTGAAGGAGCATGTGATCTGTGAGTCGCCATGGACAAGAGCAAGTTACAGAAGAGAAGGGGAGATGAGAAGCGCATGATCAAAAGTGGGCAACAAATAAGTTCCAAGCCCTAAAATGTATAGACATTTGAAAAAGTGATAAGTACAAGGCAATTATGGCGTGATAAGAGGTCTAATCAAAGCAAAAAATGGCAGTTACTCTTAGATAAGTGTTCAGGGGTCATTTGGCATATCCAAACTCTAATTTGTTATCCAAAATTAATGGGTTTGAGGGGACAGTTTTGTGATAAAAAAAAGAAAATTAGGTTGGCCCGGTGAAAATTAGTAAAGATCTTTGTTGCATGAGTGGATCAAGATGAGGAACTGAAAAAGAGGAGCTTGTTACTAATGGTTAGTTCGCTTAATGAAAGTCTATAAATGCAAAACCAGACCAAATGGACAAATGGTCCAGCACGCCCTCGCTCTCACGACCTAGTACATGATGACTGTTGCAAAGGGTGTGCTCCTTTTATCGCTCACATGTGATTTTAATGAGCAACAATATTGATCCTTTTTTTACATACACAATAACTGGTAATTGTTCCGTCTAAAGGCACGATGTACCCAACTTCAAGAAGTTTTTTTTTTATAAACTTCAAGCGAAGTTCATCTGATTAGTATCAGTCAGGGAATTTAAAAACAAAAAAATACACCCTTTTACAAAACAAGATATGTCTAATATTTTCAATAGCTTAATTAGTTACTCATGAACCAAATAGTAACGGTGAATATATAAAAGAATAGAAATGCATAATCAAATAAGTTTTTTTGTTCAAACTTCATTTTCTCATAGAGGCAAACAAGGACTTCAATAGTCGGGCAACTGGTACTCGTATTCATATTCATGTACAATAATGCTTGCATAAGAACTTCCAAAAAACAGGTGAGTGACAAAGCTAATTGATTTGTTGTTATACGATTTTATCCCGATTAATTACCTTGTTTAATCTATGTCATCCAAGATAAATAATATAACGACCCATAATTTTTTAGAATTTAATAAATATATCTAAAATCATGCAGCTGCATTTCATATAATTTAATTTGTATTTGATGGTTAAATAATTAAATAAATCAGCAATTAGAAATAACGATCCATGATTGAATGCAGAGGATCGTGAGTTCGCGCATGTTTTAGTGTAAGGCGCGAGGCATGAAATGACTCACACCTAGTACCTTCCCCTTAAAATATGATCCCTCAAAGATGTATGCAGTGCCAACTTCGACATTTGGATTGTAACGCTCCGATTTCTCGAATATTGTGTAAATTTTTTTATTCAACTATTAAATCAATTAAAGTGTAATTATGAAAATGTCCTTTTTATTATCAAACAGTACTAGATTTAAGTTAAATCAGAGTTAAAGTGTGAAAATAGAAATGACATAAATACCCTTTAGGGTTTAAGAATAAGATAGACAAACACGACCATTATCTTCTTCGATATGTCTTGGCTCTTTATGCTCGAGAAGATACTCTTGCTGCTTCACAATATCTGGTATGAAACAGCAGGGGCAGAGAAGTTGCACCGAATAAGTTGTAACTCTTAGTAGAGAAAAGTCATTGAAAAATCAACCCACAAATACAGATATACAACAAATCATATAATTCATAGAAAACGTTAAAGTACATAAATAAAGTTATGTAAATTCATTATGCTCTCATTTTTTTAAGTTTCGAAGAATACCATTTTCTCCCGGTATCCCTTCTTATCCAACTGTCTAGTGTAGAGTACTTGGTTGTTATTGACAAGTCCTTACCATGGCAAGACAAAGACATTCTACCATCTACTCGGGTCAATACCTACTTCACTCTAACTAAACTCGATCGAAAATGTGGCTTCGTAGAGTCACGTACTAACGATCCTTTGTTGCTTCCCTTTAATCGGCTCAAGATCGCCCAAGACAAATAGTCACTTTCTCGAGATCCGAATCTATCGACGTAGACGCACCATGAAGTCACCTCCAACCGAATACACTCATCTCCTAGTTGGAGTCCTTAAACAAACCGAACGATACCCAATGAGATTCAAACCCACGTGGAACACAAACTAAGACGACGCCCATAACATAACACTGGGCATAACCGCCACCAATTTTATTTACCCATTGACGAACCTACTTGTTCTCTACATATTCCACTACTTATAATGATCATCTAACACCCTCTACTTCCGTGTTATAGTAGCATTTGAACTAATGTCCCCAACATGAATACTAAGTTTTCACATAATCATCCAAATCATTATATAGTTCACTATCTACGGTTTAAAGCACAACGACTCTTCTATGTTCAACAATGGGCACAATGGCCTCATTATCAATCTATCGACACAACAGCCATAACATCAACTTTCATTACACCAATGGCTAGCATGACGGCTGCACCTAAACTCCAATTCTTTCAATTTCGCACAATTTAATTTACAATAATTGAAATCACACCACAAGTCATATACACTACCAACTCATGACTATCCAATATACCAACATAGGTCTATAGTCAAAGTTGGTCAAACCCTCACACGGAGTCCCACGGGGACTCATGGACATACATAATGTGTTCGTGAATGTCTGTGTTGTGTGTACATGCAAAACAATGGTGGTCATGGTCTAGATCTACTGCTCGGAGGCTGAACAACAATCTGTAAGCATTCTAGATTTTGGTAGGTTGCTTGAGCAGCCTGGAGCTCACTTGAGCGGTTTGGAGCTCGCTTGAGCGGTCTGCCTAATTCTCGAGTCCTGGATTTTATTTTCAAAATGATCAGAATCTATCAAAAATCAGTCAGGTCGCTCGAGTGGGCCTTTGTTTCTGACAGATTCTGGTTTTAGGGTTCTTGACACAAAATGCTCGAACCAAACCTTAGATTGGTAATTCTACCTTCAAAAACAAAAATTAAACTAGCACAAAGAAACTCCACATATCACAGATCAAAAGCCCTAAAACTATTTCACGAATCGAATAACAAATAAACGAATTTCATGCTTTAACATAAATGAAACTAACTTTAAAACAGAAATCCAAAATCATGCATTTCTACGTTTAACCTACTGTAGATCTTAATCGAAGGGTTAGTTGTAGTTCCCCTACTTCGATCTTGACGACTAGGCAATCAAACAATCTTGAATTGATGGATTTGAAAATTGACAAAACCTTCATTTTCAAAATCATAAAACACTCAAGAACACAAGAACACACACACTCACTCACTCTCTCTCTCTCTCTCTCTAAAACCTCCGAGTAAAATATGAAATCGTACTAAATAATGAACCTAGACTAGGTTTAAACAATTAGCACGAACGGTCTCGAACTTGCTCGAACAGTGTATGAAAACAACAATAGCTCAAGCGGCTCATCGCTCGCTCGAGCAAGCTCCCAATATTCAAAATCCGAATAGAAATGTATAAAATTTAAAGTATTAATGAAAAATTTATCATAATCAAGAGTGCTACACACACATCACTTTTACACACCA
>JABCMJ010040601.1:0-10669 GCA_014822125.1 Arbutus unedo | reverse complement strand
GTTGGATGAGATGAATGAACATTTGGATCAGTTTTGATGAAGAGGAGAAGAGTAAATAAATAAATTAAATTAAAAAAATTAAAAAAAAATGAGAGTGAAATTTTTGGTCAGTGGGTTGGCGTGACTGGTTACGCGGACGCGGACCTTTCCGGTGACTGGTCACGTGGATGGAGTATTTTCAAAATTTTGGTTAGTAGCTCCACCTGACTTGTCACGGCCCCTAGCATATTTTCCCTGACTGGTCACGCGAGTGGACGCGTAGAAATAAAAGTGACGAACTAAAATTTTTTTAACACAACCAATACACCCTAAATCAGTTTTGTTTCTCTTCTCTCTCTAAGAAACCCTCATTTCTCATGTTTTAACCCCAAAATACTTGATCAAACCTCCATATATTTCAAATTCCTTCAAGGATCCTTCATTTTTCTTTTGATTTTAAGCTTTTGGAGGTGAGTTTTGCTAGGAGAAGACTTGGTTGAACATCCCTCCACCATTAAAGCTAGGGTTTTTCCTTTTCTTACTTGTTTATGACTTGTTAATGGTGTATTATGCATTTACCCTTTGTGGTAAGGGTTTGAGTATGAGTGAATATGTGTTGGGTGATTATTGCTTGAATGAGTGACATGTTGGGTGTTAGATCCCACGTTATTCACTTAAAAGAGTGTGGTATGATCCCTATTAGTGGAAATGGTGCATCGTAAATTTATTGACTTTAAGTTATGATCTATATATTGAAGGAGTGGATGTGCTCCATGATTTATGTTGTGCTTGAAAGTATTGTGAACTAGACTTCCTTATGGAAAGACTAGGAATGCGGTGAACTAGACTCCCCGATGGGAATGCTAGGAGTATTGTGAACTAGACTCCCCGAAAGGGATGCTAGGAATGATGTATGAACTAGACTTCTCGATGGAAAGGCTAGGAACGTCGTGAACTAGACTCATGGACGGGATTGCTAGGAAATGGGACTAGGATTCCATGGGAATACTAGGCATGAGATATTGATGAATGCAAAATAGTTATATGAAATGAGCCTCTAATGAGTAGGATACTATTTGGAGATGATTCGGTTGAATATTAAAGTATCTTGCGATAATGTATTGAAGTTATGCATGGTTGTTTTACTCTATGCCACGACATTTCATTTTCACATAAGATTTGCATAGAATTTCTCTACTGGGCTCGTCAGCTCAACTCTCGTTTGTTCTTCAGGTCCAGTTCCTGACGTTTAACTCAAAGTTGGCATGGAGTGCTTGAAATTTTTGCATGGCATTCTATGATTCACATTCTTGGAGTTACCTAACATCTTGTTTTCCATTTTTGAAAAAAGATGTATCGTAACTCAACTCTTAACTTGAATATATTAATTTCAATGTAACTTTTTGAAGTGACTTCTATAAACCGATAAGACTTGGAACATTTGGGTTCTCGATCAATGACTTTTGGGGTGATTAGTGTCACTTGTGAGGATTCTGGTTTTAATTTAGTATTTTATTTTTGTTAAAATTTGAGGGCGTGACATTAATGGAACGACGCTGTAAGATGGTTGATTGTGTCGTTTATACTTATCTTGTGATTCCTATAAGCTCATACTTGTTTATGGTTCATTGATCATATTATATGCCATTTCAAATCATAGTCACAAGGCATAGGTGTAAACATTCTTACTAGGCCTTGTAGCTCACCCTATTATTTTTACAGGTGTTGTTGTAGATGCTTTGCATGAAGCATGAGTGATGCATGGTAAGATGCATGTTTCGAGGATTTGATAAGAGATATTCAACATCTTGAAAGTGATTTTTGAGATATGTAAACTAACTTATTTTCGAGTTATTTCTCGTGTTTGAAAAGAAATGTAAATGTTTAAATTTTGATAATTTATTTGGATATATGTGAGAACCCAGAATTTTTTTTTATATATTGCCCGAAAATTTATTTTAGTAAGCGGTTTTATGCACTTTATGTATATATAATGAATTGGGATTTAGGTGGGGTGTATGTTGGACTAGGGGCTTGTGGGTAATATGTGTTACACTTAGGGGATGTAAGTGTAGTTGAGGCTTTAAAAAGCCTACATCAAATTTTTTAAGCCAAAAATCCATTAAGCCAAAAATCCATCTCTCTCTCTCTCTCTCTCTCTCTCTCGCGTTGGTCTCCATGGAGGTGTGTGTGCGCTAGCTCTTTCAAACCCATCTCACAAATCTTACTAGAATTTCAAAATCCCTCAAAATTCTTCATATTCCTCTTGCATTTGGTGAGTATTTAGTGGTTGATCGTGCTCTTTTCGCTTAGAGGGAGTTTATTTCAAGTTCATCCACCATTGGAGCTAGGGCTTACTTTTGAACCTCAAATCCTTTGATCCTACACTCTAGGTAGGGATCTCTTACCTCTTTTATGCGTGTATGACTTATTTTTGGTAGTGTATGAGCTTAAGTGTTGGTTTAGAGCTTTTTAGGACAGTACATTCTATTATCGGTAATAGTATTTGTATTACTGGTAATACCGTGTTTCATTTTCGGACATTTTCGGACAGTCCCTTCTGTTACCGGTAATAGTGTTTGTACTACCGGTAATTTAGTGCTTCATTTTCAGTCATTATTTGCCAGTGTCCTGTATTACCGGTAATAGTGTCTATATTACTAGTAATTCAGTGTTTCATTTTCAGGCAGCGTTTTGTATTATCGGTAATAGTGTTTGTATTATCGGTAATAGCGTCCGTATTACCGGTAATATTGAAATCATTAGCGGAAGTTTGAGTTGTTGACTTCTAAGATTGATATTTGCACCTATTCTTTGGGCTTATTTTTAGGATTCACATCGTATAATTACAACGCAATATATTAAAAATTTACGGCAATGATTACGAGGCATGTTCAATACTTGAGAGATAAGTTGATGAAATGAAATTGTTATGTGGCACATGCGTGGGGCACTTGAACAACACGATGTGTGAACTAGACTCCTTAAGAGGAATGCTAAGGGAATTATACTAGACTTCTGGAAATGCTAAGAAGGCCTTGAACTAGACTCCCCGACGAGAATGCTAGGAGTAATGAACTAGTCTCCTACAGGATTACTAAGTATAAAAATGAAAATGCACAAGAATGTGATTAATTGGATTAATAACTTACGAGGTGTGACGAATGGTTTTTTTTAAACTTGTTGACGTTATTGCATGACATGATTCATCTTTAGCCTTTAACTTGAATTGGTTTATGATCTCGTTATTATTGGATATTGATGTTCACTTGCTATACCATGCATTTCATATTCATGTAAGTTTGGTATAAAATTTTCTATTGGACTTGTTAGCTCAGCTCCTTCATTTTCTTTTCAGGTGCAACTCAGGACGTTTAGCATCGTTTGACATGGGTGGTTGGAATGTTGCATGATTTTTTGAAGAGTCTCATGCCTGGAGTTATTTAGCATCTTTTACTTAACCATTTTTGAGAAGATGTATTGTAACTCTATCTTATTTTGGGGACATACTCAATGTAATATTTTGAAAACTTTTATTCCATGTAAGTGGTCAATGGGTTGAGGTGACCCACTATGTATTTATGGTCAAACTAGAACATTTATCTCCTTATGCATGGATATTTTGGGAAGATTTCATTGAGTTTTTGGCAAGGATTCTCTAATACCTACTTATTTGTTTAAGTAGTTTTGTTTTAAATTTGAGGGCGTGACAATATATGTAATGAGCCGAGAATTTGCTCACTTTGATGCAACATACTTAAACGTGACTTTTGATGGTATCGAGTATAATGAAACGATTTGGGGTATTGGTTGATCATTGAGTGTTGTGAGATTTTATTTATGATAAACTGTTATAATAATATGTTGAAAATCGAGGGTGTAACATCGAGGTCAATCGAGCAAAATTATTCCAGCCGTGATCAAAGTTCGATTAGGGTCAAACTCNNNNATTTGTGCGCATTCATCACTGGGTCTCGGAATTGGATCCCTAACATCAACATCCAACTTTACTAGCTTTTCGACTGCCACCTCAGTATCCTCTACCTCCTTCATGGACTGCTTCACAACCCTCTCCGAAGAAGCCTGGGATCAGGACATCTCATTGATCAGTTGAGATACGTAGTTAGATCTCTAACAAATGTCTCCAGATTGTTGCTCGTATTGACTAGAGGCCTCCCATGATTGATACAATGTGACCAGAGAATATTCAATTAGATCCTCCACAACTATGGAGGTTGTTGTCTCTATTAGATATTGCATTATGTCCTCCGCAACAACATTGACTAGGGAATGCATGTTATTCCCAGCCTACTGAAAGGCCCAAGGGAATGACTTCTATGCATGCACCAAATCTGACTAGGTAGCGACCCTTGGTGACGCCGTCCTCCATGACTATCCCTAGCTCTCCTTGTGATATCAGTAATTGGAAGTACTATTGACTCTGAACTAGGGGCATCCAAACTCCTTGACAAGGGAATTACAGTTCGGAACCACCTTAGCATGTTCTCCTTAAAAGTTAGAGGGGCTTTATTGGGGCAAGGAAGAGCAATATCCCGAGAAAATTCTATTGGAGCAATAGACTGAGCTGTTGTTGCTGGAGATGTTGCCACCACACTAATAGGGACTACTTAGATAGGAGTGCAAAGAACCACCAAATAGTTGGTCATAGGTAGACCTTTCCCTGTTCTTCCTCACTCCTTCTCGATGCCCTCTAGCTCCCTCTTGTGCTATTTTGTGTCTTGAGAATGCTCGCTAGCAATAGTAATGGACTGCATCACCATGGGGAGCGCAAAGATGTCATCAGTAATAAATAACCAAGCAACACCTCTAGCGGTACAAGAAGACGGACCTCCACTAATATATCCCTATACTTGTAGGACTTGGTTATAAGGTCATCCATAGTCATAAACATCTCAACAAATCAACGTTAACCTTCCATGTCAACGGTCTAGTGTTGATCAAATTTACTCTCTAAAAATTTGCAAGACAGAGACAAAACGATTAGAAGGACAGTTGAATAGCCAAGCAAAACAACTTGTACTCCAAACACTATAACTATAACCTAAGGGAACTGATAGCTTTCTCAGAACAAGGCCCAAGGTGGGTACATCAGAGCCAAACTCCAAGTTGTCTGAGAACTCATGTACATCATCGTCATGCATTACTTCGAGTGTGAATCTGGAACAAGACTATCTCAGGGCTCTTGGGTGATAAAAAGTATAGGCCAATGGTTCCTTGGAGGAGATCATAGAAAAAACTTATCTCCTAAACTCCAACGCCTATCTCGACAAACTCATTGTGAACTTCTATATCAGAAATAGTCTTACGAAAATATACTTGTAGGAACACCGGAGGAACATTGAAAAACTTTTGGGACTTGAACCCATTAGAGGTAAATGGGGGAAACACACCACATAGTCGATTATGGCTAGCAATAGCCACTCATGCCAACTACAGCATGTACAGGCTCTAGTATTTGAATCAACCAATTCCACCCTGCTCTAATAACAAATTTGGAAGATTTCCTTTCAATTCTTAATGTTAGCCAAAAAATTGGAACGACCAAAGGAATAACCCATTCTGATTCAACACTTTCCAATGAATATTCGATCAAGTAAGAGGAAGATGGAAAAGCACAAAAAATAAATAGGCACATTAAAAGCTATAATAACCATTGAATATCCTTACAAAAGCATCGTAGTCAAATCCAACTTGATCACGCTAGGCTCAGCTTGGCCCTGTATAAGGAGAGAACAACTATGCTCAGCTTGGACTATTGGCTGAGAACCACCTACACTACTGAATTCAGGCATACTAGGCTACCAGAATAAAATCCTCTACTCAATTCAATCACACAAGGATACCGTAGTAAAGGTTGATATCTGCTTTAGACAAGCTACATCACCCAAGTATACATTAATGGTCGTTTCAAGCATATCAGATTAGTCGAGTAGAAAGTGTTACTCAGCTTAGATAAAGAGCTATTCAGCTCGGTTACACAATCTTATCTGAGCATACACCTTGTGCAAACAACCTTGCCTTTACAAAACACAAAACATCCAACTATAGCTCAGCCACCCGAGAAGTTAGGCAAACCTTGCAATGATAGAAAAAGAGAAAATGGAGACAAGTTGGCATTATGACAAGATATTGAGGTTAAATGGTTTGTTAATTGAAAAAGCAAGTATATTTACACTTAACCCTTTCCTTTTTACAAAATAGGGAGAAAGCCTAAAAAATGAGAAGAAAAATAAATGGAAAAATAGAAAAATAGGAAAGAAAACTCTAGCATAGATCTAAGAGGCATCATCAATGTCGTCGTCATCTTCAGGCTAAATGGGAAGCGCAGGAAATTTCATTAGAATTTGATGAGGATGGGCTAGACCTATTTACTGACAAGTCTAGATGAACCCTTTGTGAAAGCTTTTGCTTTTTAATTGGCCCAACCTAATCAACAAAATCGTTAGTAAGTTTCTTCTTTAAATTCTTTAGCCTGTTGTCTAGGCCGTTGACCATTGCCTGAAGACTTTGGGATTGTGAAACTTCTGCATTTAGTTGAGTCGTGGAGCTTGTGATGGAAAAATCTTGCTTAGGAACATCATTTCTTAGCACCTCCTGCTTGGCCTTTAAGCCCTTAAGCTTTTCCTCAAATTTGACAGCCCTAGAAGTGGCACCTTCTAGATCATGGGACAAACGAGACTTTTTAGCCTCTGAGTGAGCCCTCTATAAATCAAAAGTAGCCCTCTTGTCTTGCAATAGCATCCTAGTCATAGTCAGCTCTGCCCCCATAGAGTTCTAATTCTTCCAAGCCTCCTTTAATGGTTCAAGGGCTTCATCTATGTCCTTGAGGGCATCATTATGAAGACTGCCAACCTCAAAAGAACCAAGTATGCCTATAGAAGTTAGAAATCAATCATTAATCATTACAATATCACATAAAAGGGTCCAAGAAACTCATAAAGGAAAAAATAATGTTACTGGATAACTGTAGAGTAGAATCGACTAGACAGATCAATCGTTTCCATCCCCTGGACTATCTTTATGTCTTTCTCCAAGCGAAGACCATCAAAAATAGGTGAGACACCTACAGGATGCTCAATGATTGAGCTTATGATGGGAATGAGTGACCCATCATATGTCAGATGGATGAACAGATCACCGAAGTAGGAGGCAGAGTTGAGCAATTTGAGTAAGGACCCATAAATAAATGTGGCATATTTTAAGTTAGTTCGTATATGACACATATACATTTGGGCATTATGCATACAAAACATGTACTACCTCAAACATATATGTATATACATAACCATACATGTATAGATATATTCACAGAGTATATACATATGTATATACATCTAATCCTCACCCTCCTTCCTCTTCACCAGTATACCGGTCATCACCAAACCTCCTTCAATTGACCTCCCCTGATCTTCTCCATTATCCCACACCACCACAATTTGCAAAACACACCTTCTTTCATTTGTTATCTCACCGGTGACTCCGCCTCCCTGACATTGTAAAGACCCGATTTTTTTAACTGAATAAAAAAATTAATTTAACTTATTTATTTATTTTTCTTTGAAATTGATTATGCATTTATGTTATTTGCACAAATTTATGCATGATATGTTGGACACATTTGTGTCTTAATATTGTTGGACTAGACCCAAACTTTAACCCAACCTATATTTTGATCTTAGACCTTAACCCAAATCCTTTTTACTTGAGATATTAGCCCATTTAGTGGCCCAATTTAGTGACTATACAATTGGCACAACCACACTAGATTATTCTCCCATTTCAATTATCATCCCACATGCCCTTATTCAACATGTGTTGTATATCTCAACACAATACACTTATATATCTTCCATAATCTGCAAAAATCTTCCTAAAATCTTCATACAACCATGATTTTGTAACAAAACCACTTGACTCTTACCTCTTCTTTCCCAATTGATGAAACCCATGAAGATTTTCAAATTTTGCTTGCACTCCAAGTTGTGAACTTGCCCAATTGTAGCCATGGCTACCATTTCATCCAAAATCCACTCCCATGTGCAAGCGCATGCCAACCAAGGTTACGCTTACTCCCTTGTCCTATAAATAGAGCTCTATTCTCAGTATTTTTCACACATCAAGCATTAAATTCGGAGTTGGTAGTGAGTGTGAGTTGAGAGCTTGAGAAAATCTAAAGAAATTTTAGGGAGAGAGAGAGAAATAGAAGACTTCTATCTTTGGGTTCTTGTCATTTGGTGTTAAATTGGTGGTCAATTTTTTTAATCCAACGTGTAATCAAGCTTATTTAAGGTAAATAACTCTTCCCTAACGTCTAATTTGTGCTTTAGATCAAGTGAAAATCTTTCCATTTTGCTATTGAAAAAATTTCAGTAATGTAAAATCTTCTAGTCACGTTTTTCATGATCTGTTTCCATCCAGTTACATCATCCAGTCATGCAATCCAATCACATTTTTTGTAACCCATTGCATCCAATCACATCATCTAGTCACGTTTTTCGTGACCTGTTGCCATCCAAACATGCCATCCAGCCACGTACCCCGTGACCTGTTGCCATTAGGTCACCCATATCTTGATCTGTTCCCATCAGCTCATCCATATCTTGACTTGCCCTTTGGTTCACCTACCAGGTCACCCATCCAGTCACCCATATCCAGACCTGTTCCCATCTAGTCACCTATACCTAGAACGTGAACTGTAATTCTTTAACCAAACATCTTGGATATAATTTTAATTATGAATTTTACTATGTTTATTCAATATTGATTACTTTTAATGATATATATTGTATAATGTCTTAATTTCTCTATTTATACATCCTTGGTTAAGTACACTTGAGGATAGATTCTGAATATGATTTAGATCATTATGAATATTCAAAATCTAGGAACCATAAATTAACACCATACCTCACGTCTCATGCAATTTCGATCGAAACTATGTTTTGAAAAACATTGATATATGTGTCATGAGTTTGAATTACTCCTTGGGAGATGTGTTAAGATGTCTTGAGCCGAGATATGACTTGAGCCGAACTAAGTTTGGTACCACCAAGTTGTGTCTTGGAGCCAAGTCGGTTACATTTCTTGTATTTAGCCAAGTTATGTCTTGAGCCAGTTATGTTCATAAGCTGTGTCATGTATTTTAAAAAATAAAATTTAGTATGTAGAGAGGAGGTAGAACTTTTGGTGTCAAGGCACGACATATGGGAGGCATAACGTTGGAAGCATAATGTTTGGGAGCATGAGATATGGGAACCAATCTTTGAGTACACTAGCGTCGGTTGATAGGTTCAGTTTAGGGATCGGGACCATATCGGTTGGGAACATCGTGACATTATTTTGAAAAATGCATTTTGACTTACGGGTAACACTTCTGTCGACCCCGAAACTTAAAAATATTAAAATAGATTTTTGGACATATATAGAAGTTGTCAGACACCGAGGTCAAAAACTTAGGGATTGGTCATAGAGGTTGACATAAGGGATGTTATCACCGGCATTTCACTCTGATTCAAATTATGAAATTTTTTAGCTGATGTTTCCACTTATCATTATTAAATATCATATGTGCTACGCTCTGATGTTCATTATGTCATTATCCCGATTACCTGCTTATGTCATTGTCTTGATCTTGTATCATAAGGTCTATTGCACAAATTGGGTCTACGGGGAGGAATTATTTATTGAGCTTCATCGCTCATTGGTGCAACTTTCACCTACCCCTAGCCTTTCATGCCAGGTATCGTTGATGATGCAGCTGAGTGCACTTACCCTAACAGCAGTAGTTTCGAGAAAGACCAAGTGGCACATTGGTTTACTTAGTTAGATCGAGCTTGTAGTTTTAAATATTTATTGTAATTTCTTTATTCCATGTATTTCTTTTTATGTAACAAAATTCTAATTTTGATATGAAATGACAAGTCGTATTTGATTTTGCTAAAATTATTTAAATTTTAATGTCTCCAAACTTTGGGGCGTTATAGAGTGGTATCAGAGCTCTAGGTTCTCTTTACTTGAGACCTAGGCTAGAATTGGGTAAGTCACATCATGAGTGTCGTATTCCTTGGGTAGATAGTATTATGCGTTATTCTTCTTATCCGATGTCATATATCATAAGTCTAATGCATACAATTATATTTCTTGTAGATGTCAACCGATTTAGACTTTGACCCAGTTGAGCGTTATCTTGTTGACTTCTCAAAGGACGAGCTACTTGACGATCTTGCGACTATTCCACCACCGGAGATCATGGCACCTTTATCCCCATTAGAGGATGACTTACCATAGTTGGGCTGGCATGATGAGGATGGTGCAGACGATGAGGATCCTGAGGAGGATGGATGATGACTTTGAGGAATTGATTCTGGGACATGCGGAGGAGCTAGTAGTGGCTGATGAGATGGACGCCGTTGGAGAGGAGCTAGAGAGTGAGTTCGAAAGCCCTTGACACCTGAGCCTATCGTAGTGCACATGGATGTTGCTAGCTAGAGCACTTGGGACGGCTCTGAGTGGCACGCACCAGGCACGATGGTTTATGTGGAGCGCTACCATTGGAAGGCTCATGGAGAGCCATACTTTTTGGGACCAGTCGCAATTATGGAGCAACTCAATGACCAGTGATAGCTGCTCAATGTATGTAATGACCCTCAATTTTATATAATTATTCTGA